>JAPKLW010000187.1:735909-764468 GCA_026898455.1 Plectranthus barbatus
TATCGTAATGGGCCTCATTCAATGTTTAAGCCCAAAATATCAAACAGACTGCTTTTTTAATGGGCCGCTTCTACTTTCGAAATTTCGACCTCAACACAATTCAAGTATTATTAGGTGAATATTTCAAAATAATGATTGCATACTCTATTTTGTGAATGGTTTTCTCGCAAAATAATGTGTATAAATTTATTTAAACTTAATTAAATTTTAAAAAAGTTGATAATAAATCTGATTGGACTCGGAGCCCAAGAAACGGGGCGCATGAACTCATAAACAGAATTCAAACCCAAGGGTGATTCCGTAATTCCACTTTCTTCCGTACTTTCTCGAAATCCAGACCATCAATCCTCCCACAACGCCCAACCCACGCACTCGCCGCTCCGCCATTTACACACCCTCCAATCCGTTTTCCGCCGTGCCGGCGCGCCTTCTTTCACTACTTCATTCATCCTTCGATCAGCGACTGTGTAATTCTTAGTTGAACGGTGAAAGTGAGAGGAAAATGCCGCCGAAGCAATCGAAAGCTGATTTGGCGAAGAAGCAGAAGATAGTCGAGGACAAGACGTTTGGATTGAAGAATAAGAACAAATCGAAGAATGTTCAGAAATATGTGCAGTCTCTCAAACAATCGGTTCAGCCCAGACCCGACCAGAGCAAGATTAACGCACAGGTCGATAAGCGTTTCAGTTTGATTGTTTTGTTTTGTTTTGTTTTTTTTTGGAAACTTTTCGTGTTTCTTTAGGTTGTAATGTGCTTTTATTGATAGTTGATATTCATTTTTTTGGTGGTTTATTGATTCAACAGAAGAAGAAAGAGGAAGAGATGGCAAGAGAGAAGGAGCTCAGTGAATTGTTTAAAGTTGCCATCAAACAACCTAAAGTTCCTGTTGGTAAGTTCGCAATTTTTTTTATATAAATCGATGAGTTTGAAATTCCTATAAATTTCACAAAATTATTTTTATGTGGTTTTTTTAGACAATTTTTACTATGTCGCGGGCCCAAATTATTCGCCTTCCATTCGTAGCATATTCAAGTAATTGTTTGATTTTGAAATCAGAATCTGTTTAGAAGCCTTGCACAAGATTTGTGTGTGTGTGTGTGTGTGTGTTTAGTGTGTTGATTTAAGGGTGAATTAGTGATTGAGTATGGTATGATTGAGGTTTGCAGGTGTTGATCCAAAGTCTATTGTTTGTGAGCATTTTAAGGTGGGGCAATGTGCCAAAGGATTTAAGTGCAAGTTCTCCCACGACCTGAATGTACAAAGGAAAGGGGAGAAGTTAGATATCTACAGTGATAAGCGTGACGATGGTTGGCCTTGAAGATTATAGCTTAAAAAGATTTAATATTTTTTGTTCAAATTTGGTTTGAAATGTGTTATGTGCTTTTGAATGCTTTGCTTGGTATCTATCAGAAGAAAAAGGCACAATGGAGGACTGGGATCAAGAAACTCTGGAGAAGGTTGTTGCATCCAAGAGCAATGACTACAACAAGAATAAGCCTACTGATATAGTGAGCATTCTTTCACTATCTACTTCCTGATGGCTATGAGAGCATTATTCCGAGAATATTTTTCTAAGTTGTGATGTATATTTTGCTGATTTCTCATTGCTTTTTCTGTGATGGGATCTCAATGGATGCACCTAGATAGTACTCATTGACACACACAAGGTTTATAAAAAAAAAACTTAATCAAGAATTAAGGTTATCTGAGGCATAATCCTTGCAACAAAATAATTATTATGATCTGGACGTTGATCCGGGGCAAGTGTTCGGATCATTATGACAGTGATTGATGAGCCTAGAAGCTCCAGAAACTTTTCCTAGTTAATAGACTCATAAAAATTATAACAAATCTAGGTTTAGTTTGGTCAAAAATTTTGGAAGTCAGACCCTTGTCATTTGGCTTAGTTTATAATAATATTTGAAACTGGCCCTAACTCAAGTTCCTAAAAGAACTGCAAAATTTGAGCTGTAAGCTTCAAACTTCACCTTGGAGATGTTGTCAAGGTGCACACCTCACAGTCGAGGCGTAGGACTCAAAGAATAGAAGATTATCGTAAGCCTAAAAAATATTTGTTTTATGCTTTAATTGTATTTTAGTGCACAATGATTGTATCTTTGAGACATTTAAACTGAATTTATCAATATATTATATCTTGTAGCTATTAATTAATGTATTTATTAAATAATATTTAAAAGACCAACTAAAATTAATGATTAAAACACTTCACTGTGAATAGAACCAAACACCTGCCTGTGCTTGATAATTTTTTAAAGTTGGCTATTATGTAAGAATAGTAACCTGGAGGCATCCTCTCCCCTGGTATGAGTATTCCCTTGAGCCATTTTGTTCTAAAGATGCTGTAATCCTAATGCTCTGTATATGCATGTGAGGATCTGTATAAATAAAAAGGGCAGAATCTGTGTGAAATTGAAAAATGTTTACATCATTTAAGAAGGTTGTCACTTGATTTATATGGCATCAGATGTTAGTCATGTTTCAATATCCATCTCCTTTCCTTATCTTTAAGTTCTCTTCTAAGTTTAAAATCTCTCTCGTTTTCTTCTAAGGTGTGTAAATACTTTCTGGAAGCAGTGGAGAAGAAGCAGTATGGCTGGTTTTGGGTCTGCCCTAATGGTGGTGAAGATTGTCATTACAGGCATGCCCTGCCTCCTGGATATGTTTTAAAATCCCAAATGAAGGCTCTTTTGGAGGAGGAAAGTGAAAAGATATCCATAGAGGAGGAGATAGAAAATGAGGTATTACTTACTGTTACAAAAGCAGTTTTTATATTGGTTTAAATTTATTTTATGTAATCTCTCTCTTCTAGCTGTGTCAATCCCCTAGCTTCCTGTATACCGCTCTATACCTAAAAGCAGTAGCTATGCTGATGGATTTAGATTCACTTTTCAGCGTGCAAAAGTAGCTAGTTCAACTCCGATGACTCCTGAGTTATTCATGCAATGGAAGACAAAAAAGACAGAGGCTAGAGAAGCTAGCCTGGCTGCCCAAAGGGCGGAGAGAGCAAAGAATGATCGCATGAGGCAAGTCTTCTTAAGTGAATGAATATTTCCATTGTGTAATTATCACTTTTAATGTTGGATGAGAGGTATTCACAAACTTGCTTCCTCATTTCCCAGTGGTCGTGAGCTCTTCCTCTCAGATGCCAGCTTATTTGTTGATGATGCTGAGGCATATGACAAGTACCAAAGAGAAGAAGAAGAAGTCGATGCAGATCCAAAGGTAACTGTTTCCCTGGTTCACCTTCCATGTTTGATATAAGTTTACCCAGAAGTTGATGAACTGCTTTGCTCCATGAAGTTATTTGAATTTCTTTGAATTAAGATACGCTCCTATTTTTTTCAATAATCATTTTCACATTATCTTAATTCAAATTGGCGTTTTTTATGAATGTGAAAGGTTTGGTGTAATCAAGGACAAGTGAATTAAAAATGTTGCTGATTCATTTACTGTATAAAAAACAAGTTATGATGACTAATGTTATAATATTTGCATAATCTTTGGTAACATATGAAATGCTGATTGTCTATTTTCTTCACTGTTATATTATCAGCTCAGCAGCACATTAGATTGTTAAGTACAATTGAGTTGTCTGGTTTAAGTTGGTCAATCTGATGGGTGTATTACTGGACAGGAATGGAAAAAGAAGAGAATTGCTCAGGGTGCATTTAGATTAGGGGTCTAAAATCCAAGAATTAAAAAAAGTTTAAAATAATATGGGACTTCAAATAAAAGTGAATAAATCAACCCAGATAACTGATTTGCCAGTTTGTACTTGGGATTTCAATTTCTTCTATATCCATATGTAGCCTTAAGTGGTCATATTATGATACCTGAAGAGAATTGCAGCCATCAGTTACTGAAATTCAGGGACTTTCAATCTGTTTTTTCTTTCCTTCCTCTGAAGTACTGCATATTGTCTTCTTCGACCAGACTAGAGCTTTACTTGCTCAAAATTAAATTGTTGTTCCATTTTCTTGACCAACTGTGTGCAAGTTGGTTCTTTTAATTTGCTACCACCTTCCCGTATGATGTTAATGGGCTGAGCTCACTCGTGTTTTCAGGTGAATATGGATCATACCACCATGGATAAGCCAAGTTCTTCAGCATCAACCACACGCAGAGAAGAAAGTAATCCTGGTCATGATGATGACATTGGTGATATTGATGACGATGATGACCTGGACATAGATGAATTAGACGAACTGGAAGCTAGCCTATCGAAAACAACATTAGAAATCAAAGAACCAGCTGACAACGTGTGATTCTGAGCTAGACAGTAGAATCTTGGCAAGTTTTGAACTTGGCCCTCATCGGTCCAAGAATGCTCTGCTCATCATCTCCACCAAAAGCTGCATTGTGTGTGTGTGTGGAGAGAGAGAGAGAGAGATTCTGGTTGTAGTTTTAATCTCATTGATGCTGGTCAATCTATTTCTTCTCATTTGTGCAAGACCCCCGCTGTATTGAATAATGGGACTGCTGCGTCATTAACTAGGCCTGCAAAATGTAGAAATAGTGGCGTTGTGATAAAGCAAAGGAGAGAAGTAAGTTATTAACAATTGGCCAAGAAGATTGGATCTCTCTTCTTTGGAGATGAAGGTGTTTTTTCCTTTATTTCATGTCCAATCTTCTGTTGAAATGAATTTATCAGTGTCAGGTACGAGTAAGTAGTTTCAGTGATCATCAGAGCCCGAGCAAATTCAAGCTCCACTTGACTTGAGTTGGAGCTCAATACAGCTCAAGCTTGAGTTAGATTTTATGTTATTTTAAACTACAAAAACTGGTTCATGTAAAACTCTGGTACTGGAATTACCTGTGATAGATAGAATAACAAAGATGATTTCTAAAATATGTCCAGCATTGCAAAGCCACGAAACTCATGGACATGCACATGCATTATTTTTCTTTCAGAAAATCACAGCTGAAATTTGAATCTAAGCTTACATTTCATCCTTGCTCTTCTCTTCTCTTTTCTTCAACTATAGTTTTTACTTCTTCAGCAACAAAATGTTCTCCTCATCGTTTCTGTACAACTTTCGTAAATCCATTCTTTCCTGCAATCTTCAAAGAAGTTGATCACTTTGAGACGCTCGTCCTTCACGAGCTCCTAAGAGCACCCACAATGGGCATTTCTTAACACGATTAGAAATGCCATGGACAATGATCACTTTGAGACAACTCCGATCAAAGTCCACAAATCAAGCTCGTTGTTTACGAGCTCCTAAGAACACCCAGAATGGGCATTTCTTAACACGATAAGAAATGCCACAGACGGGAAAAAAGATGATGTAGAATAAATGTGTCAAAAAACAATTTTTTTCCCGTTTTTTATTTCTTACAGCAAAAGTGAGCCACGAGCAATTGACGAATGACGATTACTCGCCCCACGCACGGCTAGTGATGCGCCCGCTGTGCGTCTAGGCAACAAAATAGTGCCGACAATTAAATTTGTTTTATGTGTTTTTAATTTTGATATGTGGGACTCATTAATAATATATGGCAAAAACTTCCTTTAGTACGTCTGAACAGTTTATTCCAAATAGGGTTTATTAATCTCCAATTAGGATATATTAAATAGATTTGATTGAATTAATGAATAAAATTAACCTGGACCGTTTATGCGTATCTAAAACAAGTTTTTGCCAATAACAATTTGAAAACATTGATGCGCTTGCTGAACATCAATTGTTACCTGTCTGTTTCTCTCCGGAGTGAAGCGTGAGAATGGAGGCGGCGCTGGACATTCTGAGCAAACCAACAAAGCTTCTTATTCCTGTGAATTATATTACGCGAATATATTTTTATTATATAAAGTAGATAAGAAAATAAAAATAAAATCAGTTACACGAAGCCAAATTGGGCAAAATTTCAGTTACAAATCCGTCTATTAAATACTTCCAACCAATTCACTAATGGGAAATCAGCACGGGCGTCACTCAAACGCCGGCCACCGCAAGAACAACCGTCCTTTGCCTCCCTATGCTTACGGCCCAAATTCCCAAAACCTTACTCCCGCAACCTCCACGCCCATCGCCAATTCGAATATGGGTCTGCGTTTGCCTTACGGCCATGTCGATTCCAGCCTGCGGGCGGTCGCTGGACAGGCCGAGGGCTTCGGACGCTTTGCCGTTGGCGGTCTACACGGCGCCGTTTACCGGGTCACCACCCTAGCTGGTATTAATTGATCACAAAATTATTGCTTTAGCTTTTTCTTTTTTTCTTTTCTTTCCAAAAGCATTATTCTTTTTACGTGGGCTTCTGTTTTGAATGAAGGAAATGATTTGTGTGGTTTGTGTTGAAAAGAATCTGCTCTGAAGGTTTTTGGGACTTGGGGTGAGAAATTTGAGTGCGGAAGTTTCAATCTTACATGTTTGAAGTCTCTTTTGTCCCGTGGAAAGAAATGCTTTTAGGATTTTCTTTATGCTGTGATAATGCCATTTGAATCAGCACTTGTGATGTTACATTTTTTACATCTGCTTAGAACTGGGATTCTTGAAACTGCTAGTTTTTTTGGTGAAATTCCAATGTGTCGGTTCAAGCTTTAAATTTGTGAATGTAAAATGGATAAATCTTAGACATTTTATGTTTGTAAGACACTTGTTGATGACATTATTGTTACTTTTTCCAATAAATAAGCATCTGCTTGTCAACAAAACTGTCTCATGGCACACGGGCGCCTATCTTTCCGTTGTAGCATTGTTTGCCTGCTTCCACCTTCGTTTCCTGAAAGCTAAAATACTAGTTGTGAGCACCGCTTGGAGTGAGTTGCTTCTGCTTGAAGTACAAAGACCCTGCATTGTTGTGCTTTTCTTCAAATAGCTGTTGTTTTAACACGTACTCTTAAAAACCTTAGCTTTTCTACGTATGACAGACATGGATATGGCTATAACAGTTGGAGAAGAATGTGGTTAGTATGATGGAAAATAAACTGCTGTTCCAGGAATAACCTAACATTGATGAAGGGATAGTGTTGGCTGTACTTCCCAACTAATGCATTAACCGCATTGTGGCTACTCTCACGATTTTGTTGCTTAAAACTTTATCCCTTTTTGCATATCTACATATTCTCTTGATTTCTTCTTCGCAGAATTGATTTTTATGTCCTCATTGAGAAGCAGTACTAGTTTTTGCATGTGGAAAGCATTGATATTGTACCATGGTCATAGATATGGTGTATGTTGATGCTAGCTATCAATTGAATTCATGTTAATTATCTTAGCTGATCTGCTAAATGTCAATCTTGCACATGCCAGATGATGGGCCAGGTTCGCTACGCGATGGATGCCGTAGAAAAGAGCCTCTATGGATCATCTTTGAAGTTTCAGGCACTATTGAACTTTCATCTTACTTGAATGTATCCTCTTATAAGACTGTTGATGGGCGTGGTCAAAGAGTTAAACTCACCGGGAAAGGCTTGAGACTAAAGGAATGTGAACATGTAATCATCTGCAATCTACTATTTGAAGGGGGTAGGGGACACGATGTTGATGGGATTCAGATTAAACCTAACTCAAAGCATATCTGGATAGATCGTTGCAGTCTCAGTGATTATGATGATGGACTGATTGATATCACTCGACAAAGCACAGATATAACTGTTTCACGGTCTGCTTTGGCTTTCAAATAAAATTTAGATAACCTTGTTCCCGGCCATCCCTGACCTTCTAAGAACTGCATGCAGATGTTACTTTGCGAATCACGACAAAACCATGCTCATTGGTGCTGATCCTTCCCACACAGATGACAGGTGCATACGGGTTACTATTCACCATTGTTTCTTTGATGGGACACGACAGCGGCATCCACGTGTCAGATTTGGGAAAGTACATTTGTATAATAATTATACGAGAAACTGGGGAATTTATGCTGTCTGTGCCAGTGTAGAGTCGCAGGTACTCTGTCCATTTTAGCTGCCAGGAATGTACATCACAAATATATATATATATATATTATTTTTTTCTTTCATTCTATGATTATGTTTAATATCTAAGGTGATCTATTTTTCCAAAAATATAGGTCTACTCCCAGTGCAACTTTTATGAAGCTGGCCAACAAAAGAAGGTGGCCTTTAAATATTACATAGAGAAGGTATTGTGTTTTCTTTATTATCAATTGTTTTTTTGCTTCTTGTTAAAGTGCAAATAATTTATGATACTTGCATAAAATTCACAATATTATCTAATTGCAACCCTTAATTCCGTATGTTTATATTTAACTCGAGATCCAGAGAAGACCCCAAAAAACTGCAATTCAGAGGTGCTGCACAAGGTGCATGCCTCAAACGTCGGAGGCGTGAGGAGGGGCATAACCTCCGAGGTGGTTTACAGCCTCTCCTAAGTATGCTAGAGAGCTTTGTAAATGCAGAATATGACTGTGACTGCGATGGCGATATGTTTTATTTATGTTAAGCAAACGTATTAGAACTCCTGGGTGTTTGATCTGTAGGCATCTGACAAGACTGAGGAATGCACCGGCTGCATCAGATCCGAGGGTGATATATTTGTTGGTGGAACTCGGTCAGCCTTAATGCCACCCCCATCTGAGACTTGCGTATTCCATCCTTCCGAATTCTATGATGCATGGACAGTGGAGCCACCTACCGATGATCTAAAACATTTTCTTCAACACTGCACTGGATGGCAAGGTATCCCTCGCCCTGCTGATCTGCCAACTTCTTAATTCCATCTATTATGCGTATTAGCCGTTTATAAACATAGTCTGGGGGGGCGGGGCGTTCTTTTGTGCTTCACGGTCCCAGACTATACGTGCCAGCCACTTTCTCCCTCGTGTTCACGAATCACTCTAGTCGAGCTCCAGATACGATGTTGATGAGATAATCGATGATGGATCTTAGTTTCTCATTCTGGAGATCCTGTACTGATCTGATTTTTATGTTTTTTTCAGTCTTGGTAGTTATTGACTTGTGAAGTTATAAGTAGATGGATTTGAGTGTGCATGCATCGCTATTGCTATTAATAATATATTGATTGTGGCTGGGAAATGACTTGTCCATATTGTTTGTATCGTGTGAAAATGAAGATATGGTTGTGTCAAATTGATTGAATATTGAACGCGGGATTGATCGCTTCTGTTCATTATTCGATCTAGTTTTGCTTTATTGCGAGTTGATGATCGAAACTTCCATTTGTAATTGATGTCTCTTATTGACTGAGTGTAATTGTGATTATGATACCCTCGTTCAGCTGCTCATGAGAGAGAGAGAGAGAGAGAAAGATTATTGCACATGAATGTCTATTGCCGATATGTCTCAAATGGGAGTTTTAAATCTCAAAACTAGTGAACTTTTTGAGACTTGTCATCCTCTTGACTTCTTTCCAAGTCTCATTGCATTCTTTTCATAATTTTTTTTCCAAATTCTATGTCGAAACTTCAAATTCAATCAAAAACCCATGATTCTGATTTCTCCTCCTATGTGGTTTGGAAAGGGAAAAAAAAAAAAAAAAGAGTATTGTATCTCATATTGGTGAAAATATTTTATCGGTGACCGTGAGATCATAGATTCCAACTTTTCAAAAATTCTTTATTAAGAATTTTATAATATTTTTTATCTTAAATTAAGATTTTTGGGAGATTTTAGTTCCTAAAATTAAAATTTATTTCACGAGGAAATCCATCGGGAGGGGACACAACACAATGCTTCTTTGTGCCCTTTGAATTTTATGTTTGAACTATAAAAAATTATTCAAATTTAGACAAAGAAAATTTTCCGACATTAGAAAATTAATGGGGCATGCTGGAAACATTTTTGACATCTCAAGTTCACAACAATAATTATAATCTTTTTCGTTTATGAATTGATAATACGATTTGAAAAGAAAAACATTGGAGGTATTTTTCATGCTTGGTTCAAATTTGGGAGTGCGAGATCTTTTTTTTTTTTTCTCGATCAAACTGAGAATTTGACACTATTTTAATCTAGTTTTTCAAAATTGTGTTTGCACTTAATAATATAGTAAGTGTTACAAGTCTTACAAAAGAAGTGGCAAGTTGTTATAAATAATTAACGATGATTATAATTATGTGTTAAAACACTATCAACATAATCCCTTCCCCAAACTGCGGACTCTATAAATTGGTTCAAACAACTTGTATATAAATATGATGAAAGCGAATAAAATCATATAGAGTTGATGTGAGGAACCGTTGTATGAGTTGGACCGGCAACACAAGAAAGCATGTGAATACTTCACGTGTATTATTTCAACGCCGTTTTCAATTCTGACCCCTATCTTATCATTTTTTTCATTTAATAGGAGTATTCAAATACTACTAAACTATTTCTTTTACTTTTACATTTGAAGTCGCACTTTCACATGTAAGCTTATAACATCTTTTTACCTTCGCACACCCATCACGAAAATTGAATTATATTTACTTCACTTCCTATTAATTTGGTTATAATAATAATATACCTTCTTTTTTTTTTTTCCTTAAAACTCAAATGCATAAAATTAAAATATCATTGTATGCTTCAATGAAACTTGAAATTGTAAAATACTTCAACTTTAATTACTTACAAATATCAATATCTCTACTCATATACATATAGTTTTTTAAATGGAGGATGTAGATCAATCATGGATCCTCAAAATTTTCATTTAACAATTTTTTATGTATAAAATATTTATCTATAGACCGAAAATAACATTTTTGACTTCTCTTCTCTCAACGAGATCTCGGGTGCCGAGAATTTGAAGGAGACGATTCGACTGACGACCAATTCCCAGACTCAACGTGCCCGAAAAATAAATCCGACAGACAATGGCCTACATCCTCAGGGGCATATCTGGCAACCGCCGCTAAACTCCTCTCCGCCCCCATTTTCTCGCGTTGTGCGTTGTAGAACTCGCGATACAGTCTAAATATCTTTCTCGCGATTGAGACTTTTATGTGGTCACGGAGCTTTCGATCAGGTACGACGCAGAGAGCCTGCTTCTTGTGCGCCTGATCGAACGCCGCGTTGAACTTCCTGAAAACCTCTGCGACTTTTTCAGGAGACTCAGCGGCCGTTGGATCTGAGGGGAGCGAGTCGATGACGTGGCCCCAGCCCTGCCGTTCGTATTTTGCCGCGAACTGCTTCACCTTGGCTTCGTGCTTCGTCAACCATTCGTCGCCGAGAAGGTATTTCAGATTGGAGGTCTGCACCTTTACGACGACGTGCTGGAGGTTGTTGGCGAGGAACAGGTATGCTAGCGATACGTCTTTGTAGTACTTCGCTTTGGTGTCGAGCTTGCAGAGAAGGACGAGAATCAGCCACGCCATTTTCAGAGAGATCGCCGGCGCTGGCGATTCTTCGGAGTCAAAGAATCCGAAGTAGGTTTCCGGCAGCGATTTCTTCACCGATGGCGGAGAGTCCGCTATTATGTCCGATAAAATGTTGCTGTAGTCAGCGAGGTTGGACAGATAATCCATTGCTTCGACAGTCAGGAAGTGAGCTCCGGCGCCGGCGACCGGCGATTTCGAGGATTCCTTCTGGATCCTCGATTCGAACTCATCCAGCGTAGCGCGGACGAACTCGCCGAGTTTGATGAGTGACGTCAGCGCTTGCGATTTGATGGCTGCTGTTGATTCCGACGAGAAAATCGAATCGATTTTCGGCCAGTGGTTGGCGATCCCGGCGTACATGTCTAGAACTCGGAAGATTTTCTCCGGCGACTTCTTGCTGTGTTTCGCCACATTTTCCGGAAATGTGAACAGAATCATGGCACCTTCCTTGGCAATTTCCGTGAAGCACGATTCCCTGATGGAATCGGCGGTGGAGAAGACTTGATCGCAGAGAATTCTCTCGCCGTTGAAGAGCGTCTCCACGGCGGTTCTCACGGCATTCAGCCAGTTTTTAATCTTAAGATCTAGAACTTCCCAATTCATTTTATGAATATGAGATGAACTCAGTTTCTCCACGCCGAGCTTGTAAATGCCTTCATCAACGATCGATTTCCTTATAATTTTGTAAATTTTCAAGCACTCCTTTGCGTAGCCGGACGAGATCATGCACTCCGCGATCAATCGCAAGTCCGCCATCGCCGCCATGGAAACATCCTCGACTTCAGTAATCGACTTCTCCGCCGCTTCGCCGTCTTCATCTTCATCGTCGTATGAAGAACTTGAACCGATGGATGTGCGCGACGACCGATTCGAGACCGACTCGGGGTCGAGATGAGCCCGGTTCATTGACAGAATCTGGTAAAACTCCTTCTGCAACCGCTTCATCGCAATCTGCATCAAATTCTGCGCGCGAACCAATTTTTCGGAGCTGGAATCCTCCCTGACCAGAAGATGCATAGCCTTCTGCAGATTGTTAACGGTTTTGATGAAATCCTTGGCCTCTTGCCGATTCTCATAAAATAGAGAGGTGACTTTGGCGAAGGTGGTGGTCTCAGGGTTCCATTTCATGATAATCGGCTCGGCCAGCTCCAGCGTCCGGTCCATCACTGATTCGGAGAAGCTCGGCCGTGACGGCGAGAATCCGAACCGCGACGGTGATGAAAGGTGAGACGGCGGAGAGAATGGTGAAGAATCCCTCGGGCAAAACCACAAACTCCTCATCCCTTTTCGCGGCATATCCAATTCTAAGGTACGGGGATACTATTATTCTTTCGAAAATTGTTTGTGAACAAAGTTTTCTGTGGAAATTCCGTGCTAGAAATGTTTGAACTAAAATCTGGATGTGAAGAGATGTAGCTTGCTGCACGACATATATATATAAGCAGAGAGGAGGGGGAGGGGGGTATGGTGGGGGCGTGGGATTTGAAATTGGGTAGGACTTTCGGTACAGTGAAATGCAGACAAACTAGCAGAGACAAGTTTGTGTTGGAAGTAAAAAACGTCACAGGTGATTTAGAATCAGCGTAAATATAGTGGCATATCAAATTTGAATCTCACTACTCATCAATTGAGGATTTATTTTATAAAAAGTTGCATTAAATTTTATGTAATTGAGTAAAAAAAACATTAGTATATGAATAATGATAAAATATACGACTAAAATGGAATTCTTTTGTAAGGTTGTAGACCCATATAATCAAACACTAAATATAATTCAAAGTTAATAACTAATCAATACTGATCTAAACTTCTAACCAAAGAAAAAGAAAATACTTTTCTAAATTGTAATTGCGAATCATCATTCGAAAGGTAAACCCGTGTTTCTCACCAGTCAATCAATGAATGGGTTAGAAAAGTATATATTCTTTTTTCTTTTTAGTTGAATCGGTTAGAACATTATTGATTGAACTAATTAAGTACTAACTTGAAATTCATTATAATAATCTTGGCCAGCAAGCTAAAAAAACTTGGACTGCCCGTTGTTTAGTCAAATGTATTCCACGGTTGTAAAGGAAAAATATAAACAATGAAATGTAAGCGCAGATACGTAATTAATCACATATCTTAAATAAATTATATAATATGTATAGTATGATCAGCTATGACGATAACTTCTCATCTCTAAATATGACTAACTTTGCTTATCAAACAAATACTCTTTGTTAACTATCAACCACTTCAATTAAATATTTTTATACCAATTGAGGTCCAGATTAAAAAATATAGGGAAGGTCTTCGGTTAGGCAGACCTAAAGGATTTAGGCGAGTTTTATTTATTAACCCAAGCCCAAATCCATATAATATACCCTAATTGGGGATTAATAAATCCTATTTAGGATGGATCAACCCATTTGGGTAGGATAAAACCCGCATAAACCGTTTAGGCCTGCCTAACGCAAGTTTTTGCCATTATATATTATTTTATTCGTAAGTTATTTGAATCCTTCGAATCATCATCAGAAGTCGCTGTATATATGGATTGTATTAGGATTTCTTTCTCTTTTTTAATTTTCAATAGTAATTTGCGTTTATAAATATTAAAATGGTAGAACTAATGTTAATGTTAATTAATTAGCAAGACAACGGTTAAAATTGAATGCTGAAAAAGTAAATCATTCTATACCTGCCTTGACGTATCTGATTACAATTATATAGTTTTGTTGCTTTCCAATTAGTTTATAAAGGTATGAAAATGATGGTTGGAATTCAATAGTTTTGCCGAAAACTACTAATTTCTTCCCTTCTTGTTTGTTTAACTAATTTTACGGGCAATTATCTCTGTTGTCAAAAATATATATTTGGTTTTTATCTATCAGTTTTATTGATTTGATAATATCTTAGGTTATTACACGAATCCCTGCGAATTTTATGAAGATTTTATTTTTACAGTTTTGTTTTGTTTTATCAAACCGTATGAGATGAAGAATTAACTTTAATTTGTTTAATATTGTTAGGAATTATGGTTAGAAATTCTTACTTTATATGTTGATTTGATGAGTTAACATCCCATTAAAATAGTGTGTGTTAGGCCATCTCCAACCCGAAACACCAAACTCAAACCCAAAATGCAGTAAATATCAAATCAAACAGTAATTTATCTCCAACCCAAAACATCAAACTCAAACCCAAAAGAATATTCTCAGCATATTCTTTCTATTTTCAACTTTTTATACTTTTCAAATACTACCAATATATTTATCAAATTTACAATTTGATCCCTTTATTAAATTCAATGGAATAAGTTATTATAATATAATTAATATATATTCCTTTTTATCACAAATTTTATTCTTTTCAAATACTACCAATATACTTACCAAATTTGAAGTTTGACCTCTTTATTAATTTAAAATAAAATAAATTATTATAAGTAATTAATCATTAACGAATATATATAATTATATATATAAATAGAATATTTATTTAGACAATAAAAATTAAATCATGTAATTTTATATCTTGTTCATATCTTCTAGAAAAGAAATTAAATGCGTGAAAATCCAAATAAAAAAGCTAAACTAAACTAAAAACTTAATAAATGGAATAAAACTGATATATAATAAAATAAAAGTGGTTTTACTATTATAATTAAATTATATGTATTCAATTCCTAGAATATAATTAAAAAAATCATATAAATAAAATAATAGTAAAATCATGTAAAAAAAAATCGAAAGACAATAAACGATAAAAAAAATTCCAAATATTTTAAAGTTTAAAAGTAATGGGCATGTTTGTAGATAAAAAAAAGTTTTTGCAGTATGCTACAGTCAATTCGCAAATTTGCGTAGAAGGGAAGAGAGAGAAAACAAAAAACTCATTTTGCGTTCTAAATTGTAGTAGGGTTGGAGAGAAAAAATTGTAAAAAATAAGTTTGAGTTTGCCGTCTGGTTGGAGATGGTCTTATGACTTGAACTACGAACAACATAGTTGAGTACCAGAAATTGATTGTCGGACTACAATTAGTAGTGGATCTAAAGGTTTGAAAGTTAAAAATTGCGTTCGATTTCCAGTTTTTTGTCATTCAGGTTCGAGGTGAGTTCCAAGCGAGGAACGCTCGAATGTTAGCATATTATGAACTAGCTAAAGAGCTTGAATCCAAATTCGAAGAAGTAGAAGTCACGCACGTACCCCGAAAAGAAAATTTGCATGCCGACGCCCTGCAAATCTAGCTGCGGCTGCAAGTTCATGGGGAACTCGAACTATCCCACTTATCGTGGCACTTTGGCCAGCCACTAGGGATCATGAGTCCGAACCGATGGAAGTTTGCCCGGTAGACGATCCCCAGGACTCCTGAATGAGTCCAATTATAAAATATCTATCGAAAGAAGTTCTACCACAACAAAAGACCAAGGCCATCCGACTCCCGAAGAGCCGCATGGTTCGTTCTCCTGGATGACCAGCTCTATAAAAGATCCTTCGAAGGACCATTATTAAAATGTGTGTCCGAAGAAGACAACTCTTCGGTCCTCTCGGAAATTCACTCAGGGAGTTGTGGAAACCATTCAGGTTCCAGAAGCTTAGCTCACAAAACCATCACGACTAGATTTTATTGGCCAACCATGAAAAAAAATGTCGAAGAAATAGTTCGAAAATACAACAGTTGTCAGAGGTTCGCAGGGTTAACACACTTACATGCCGAACCACTTCATTCGAACGTACCTGCTTGGCCATTTTCTCGATGGGGAATTGATGTGTTGATACCTTGGAGGATAAAGTGTTAAAATCGATAGTTGTCTCAAAGCTATGTGATTCTGAGACAATGTGCACTTATTGATGACAGTGGGTTGAGTGGTTCGTCCATTCCCAGTTGTTCATCGTAACTTGGAAGTGGGCCAGCTCCCAGTTACACAACGGTAAACAGATATGATATCATGGTTGATAGATGTACAACAAATAAAAAGTTTTGGATAACACGGTACTTTTCAATAATACCCCGTAGTTATCTCTGTGTGTGGCATAACTTTCATATTTAAAATGTATGTTTTTGGGCATGTCTCCACGGGGTACGTTAGTACTTAGCCCCTCGTATTATTTCTAAAATACGCAGGTTAGTGACAGGGATGGAAGAATAGTGGTGTAAAGACGAACATGGGTTTCGTAAAGGTTTTGAAAGCAGATCCTGAGATATGCATCTTCACATGCATATCTTCATCACGTTTCACACCGCTGCACTGAACCTCTGAAAACTATTTCCTTCTCATGTTTTGTGAAAGATGAGAAAACTTGTTTAACTCATTTCTTCTGATGGTTATGAAATATCATTTATATCTTTTGAATGAAATGGATGCATGTTAATTTCTAAATTATTATCTTGTCAAATATTTAAAGTCTTCCGCTGAATATTTGAGAAAATGATTGAAAACTTCCGACCACGACTGTAACGCGCGCCCAAAGTTGGGAAGATCAGTTGGAGGCGTTACACACCCCTTTAAAGAATAGTGTCAAAATAAAGTTACAAGAATTTGCAAGTAATATTTCTCTCCTTTTAAAAAAAATAAAAATAGAAAACTTTGTCGACAACTAAATAGTCCAAAATGACATTAATAAATTATTTTAATTTGCAGTAAAATTGTATGCAAATTACTCTAGTAGAGACAACCTTATGAAGAATAATCATATAACTAGCGCAATACTGTATACGGCATGCCATCTTATTCGAAAAATGATGTGACAACACATTTTAAGTTAAATTCAACATAATAAAATTAGATTTGTGCTTCATGGCCACTTACTCTTGTCAATCTAAGTTATGGATTCATGATTTGAAAATGAATTTTTAATCGGGATCTAAAAAACTATGAAATTCTCAATTCAATTTTGGATTAAGGTATTTATAATCATCTATGATTCCTGAATTGAGAGTTTTTTTTTTCCTCCTCAAGCTTCCCAAGATCAACCACTCAAAATTTTATTCATGTTACAGAAAATTAGTTCATTAAATTCATCAAAAATCAAGCAAAAATATATTTTTTTAATATGAAAAATCATGAAAAGGTCGGAAAATACTTTTATAAATTAAAATTATTTATTTAAGAAGGAAGGCGCGTGTGTGTTTGTGATTATCCTCTAAATAATCTTATTTATAATTGACAAAATCAGCTAAACAAAAAATTGAATTTTGTTAATGTTTTAATAACTAACTCGTCCCAATTTAAGGAATCTAAACAGAATTCTAATTATATGATTATATCCATTAATCTGCATGTACACGTCACGCTACATATATCTATCTATCTCATTTAATGCATTAATTTGCGATAAGAAAATTCATGTTTGAAATAAATTAATACACTAAAAGTTTTCCATTTAATTGTAAAATGTTCAAACATTCAGTTGAGTTTTCTTGAGACTTTCCCAATTAATGATTAATATTCATGCATTTAATTTATAGAAAATCCAGCTAAGTATTCATTTATGTTTATTAAATAAACAATGAGACGACAATTTCGTGTAAAATAATAAAAGTAATATTGTCGTAGCATATTACATTTATGTATGTTGAGACAATTATATTGTTTTTGTCGTTTGATTTTATGAATGATGATGCATGTGTACACGTGAAAATTCATCTAAAAACGACAAGTTTGAAAATCTCTGCATGCATAATCTGATATGATCGCCTACGTAACTGATACGTGGAATAGACCAGTTTCCATATTAAAATATATTTTTTTGTGGCTTAAAAAAATATAAATTTAATTAACTTGTTATTTTTAACTTTATAATTTTTTTTAAAAAAAAAATTATAAGATGTGAAAGAAATGTTTATGCATCGATAAGAATACTAGTAATACACCCGCGCGATGCGCGATCAATATCTAGATTTGTATTTTTAATATTAAAATATAATTAAGATTTTATACATATTTCAAACATATATAAAATATTTATCCATCAATAATAATTATATTTTTATTACACAAAGTTATATATATATATATGTCAAATTACATATATAAATTTTGACTAAATTAAACAAATTACTTGCATATATTTGATAAAAATCAAAGGAGTGGAGTAAGCACAAAAACCACCAAATAAGACACCCATTACAAAGTGAGTACAACTAATTAAAATGAAAAAATTACACATGTAATTTTTACAATTAAATTAGGTATTTCCCATAAATATATTTTGATTGTATTCATCCATAACTATGATAATAGATAAATTATTATGGACATATTAAAATTATACAATCAATTCACAAAAAAGAAAAAAGAGTAGAGTTAACCAATATTTATAAAAATAGGACTCTATATACATAAGTATTCCAACTTATAAAGAAAGTTATACTTAATGTAAAATATATTAAAGAAATTTAAGCATAGATTATTTAATGTTTTTAAGAAGAAAGTGATGAGTTTAGTTTTATTAAAATCACTATTATCATTTAAGAAAAATAGAAATGAATAAAGTTAACATGAAATTCACAAAAATGGTATTCATATATTAAAAAAATCAACTTTAATGATAAAGAACTCGTACTTCAATCTTTAAAATAAGTTAATAATTAAAATAAATTAAAATGGAATACTAAAACAATAATTTGGTGAGTTGTAATATTTTTTGAGGAGTATTACATTTTGAGAAAATATTTATTATTATTTATTGTATAGATACGACTGATTATATAATATATATACATCCACAATTGCCGGGTCAAGTCTAAAGGTAATGCAGAAAACGTTGAAAACATGCTAAAATCATATTATTTTTAATGGAGGAAAAAGACAAAACAATTGCATTTTTTCAAAACCTGCTCTTAAATAACATTTTCGTTTTTCAACAGCGTTAAATTATTTAGTGAAAATAATGATCTTGATCTACTAGTATTCTTAGTTAGTATTAAGAAAATATATAAGAAATTCTTCAACATTTTTGAGTTGCTGTCCAACAAAAGCTTAAATCTATAATGGAACGTCAAAAATGGAAGCTGCATGCTCTATACACACTACAATGTGGAAGCATATATATAGATCGAAAAATATTGCGTATGACAAATTCACGTCTCATATAAAAAAAAAGAAAGAATTTCCTTTAACTTAATTAATAATTAGTACGAGGTATTTTAAGAAATGCTAAAAAGCAAATTACTATGGATTTGTTTGGTTAGAAACGGATAATATTATACATGTTTATATTAACGATGGATCGAGTTTCGGTCGCAACAAACAAGATGATGTATCAATTTATTTCATTTCATAAATGACGAGTGTTTGTTTTTTATATTAGGCCACAACTAGTACTTAATTGGAAAATGAGTAAAAATTTGCATTTGATTTAAGAAAGTCATATGATTGTGGAATGGTTAGTGGGAATTTGTTGAATTATCTTACATCGACCATAAACCTTAGAATATACTACTATATAATGGTGATGCTATCCTCTCCTTACAAGCTGGTTTTGTAGAGATAAATGAGAATCTTTACATAATATTAGAGTCAAGTTCGGTCACTTATCTCGATGATGGGATTCCCGTGAAGCTCCATGCTATATGACCAAGGTTGTAAAGAATCTCATATTTCACTATAGATAAATGTTAATTTTTTATATTTTATATTTCTAGGAAAATACTTTTTAACATGTATAATATACGGGACTAAGGAAGAATTAAGAAAATAGAGTATGATAGTAACAATAATGGCAAGTTAGGCTGACATTAATAATAAGATGCAAAAAAACAAATAATGATGGGAAATTAGGCTACATATATCGGAATATGATGATTTATTTATTCAATATTGATTTAGCATCCAATATTGAAATGTAACAAAAAAATATGATACGATGCCGTTGAAATGCAACAATTTACGATTAAATTCAACCTTATTGACTTCTAGGAAGAGGAAAAAATATTAATATTTGGTTAGCTGTTTATACAGGAAACTAAATGTTGGAGAATAAAATTTATTGGCTGAAAATTAACATAGTTCATACCCACCAAATACATATCCGTTTTTTTTTTCTTATTGAAATGTATATGAAATTATATGAAAAATAAATAAAATTAATTTAGGGTACAAGTGTACCCTAAGGTACAACGTTAATAAGTCAATTATTACATTCTTAAAGTCGTGAAATTATATTTTCGAGATACGTACAATAAAATGCAAAAAGTAAATATAATATCTTATATTGAATAAAAGAAATCACTTTCATACTTATTCACATAAATTATATAAATAGGAAGCTGATAGGGTGTTAACCATTTGTTTATATTACTCTATTAATTAATCATGTTTGATTAGTTATAATATTATGCTTCATAATTTTATATAATACGCTTATTATATTAGTAATGTAGTTGATTTAGTAGTATATTATGCTTCATTGAAATAGATAACTGTTCATATATGTTTCAATTTTTTTTTTAATATTTGTAACACCATAAATATAAGTCATGCCAATGACTACAACCTCTCAACAACTTTCCCATCATCTTTATCAAAATTTTCATGTGTTGTTTTAGAACCACACGGTTATAAGTCTATAGGTATACATTTCTGAAAATCGATTATTTTAGAGGTGACACCTACTTTTTCTTTCTAGAAATTATAAAATATGAGATAAAAATCAATTCCGAAATCTCTCATTATAGGCAAAAACTTGCGTTAGGCAGTCCTAAACGATTTAGGCGAATTTTATCTTACCCAAATGGGTTTATCCATCCCAAATAGGGTTTATTAATTCCCAATTAGGATATATTAAATGGGTTTGAGTTGGATTAATGGATAAAACCCGCCTAAATGGTTTAGGCATACCTAACCTGAGACCTTCCCCTCATTATATATATATAATAGTGAGATGACACGTCTGATTTAGGGAGGTATTATTGTGCTGGTAAAAATTAAACTGAAATTTTTAAAATATTTCAACTTCCAATTAATGCCTTGTTGAAGTTGATGCCACTATATATAAAGACGATTTATTCTCCCTAAATATCGAATATTAATTTTAATTATTATGATTTATAATTGGATCACAAAAGAAGAATTTATTTATTAGATTTATAAAATAAAATTAAGCATATTAGATTTCTTTGGTTTAGAAAATAATCGCTGTTAATTTTGATTGATAAAGATATATACTCCATCTCAGCTACTTAATTTTTTGTATTAAAATGATTTGTGTTTTTTGTATAAAAAGATTTTAAGGTTAAACAAAATATATATACCTTTTTGTTCAATAATTTGTGTTTTTCGTTACATAGAGTATGCTAAAAAAGTATATTACATTTTTAAGAATAATTCATGAAACAAAGAAAGAATAAGGTTTCAAATTAAAAAATTGAATTGTGCCTTTAATTTGATAACTTCGAATTAAGGCTCAAAATTGTTTCAATTTAATTATTTCTTTACGAGCTTCTAGTGAGAACTAGTAAACAAGTGAAAAATAGAAATAAGTCTAAAGCAGTTAATGTTAAGATACGGATGGTTGAAATTAAGAAGAAGAAAAAAAAAAGTTAAAACTAAATGGATGTTTTACTTGAACTAAAGCCTAAAAATAAGTTTTTAACCTAGACACAAAAATATTTTTCGAACTAATAATAGGGTTTGTTTGAACTTGTTTTGAAATACATTTTTCAGTTCAAGTAAAACCCATTTTAAAAAATAAATAAATTGCAATCATTCTATAAAAAAATATGGAAAGGTCTCAGCTTAGGCATGCCTAAACGGTTTAGACGGGTTTTATCCATTAACCCAACACAAACCCATCTAATATACCCTAATGAGGAATTAATAAATCCTATTTGGAATGGATGAACCCATTTGGGTATGGATAAAACTCGCCTAAAATGTTTAGGCGTGCCTAACGTAAGTTTTTGCCAAAAAAATATATATTATTCATTAAGATGTAGTGCTTAGACGCTATATATAGTATCTTTGGAAAACAAACTAATGCTTTCATTTTGATAAAAAAAAAAAAACGCTTTATATAAATCATCTTCTGCTACAACAATATAACATCGACATAAACATAAAGCATAGGGCAAAAACTTGCGTTAGGCAGGCCTAAATCGTTTAGGCGGGTTTTATCCTACCCAAATGGGTTCATCCATCCCAAATAGAGTATATTATATGGGTTTGGGCTTGGGTTAATGGATAAAATCCATCTAAATCTTGGGTTAATGGATAAAACCCGCCTAAATCGTTTAGGCCGGCCTAACCCAAGACCTTCCCAAAGCATAGATAAAAGTGAAACAAAACACCATTTAATTTGCAACCCAAAGAAATCAAACATTCTATCTAAGTTTATATGAGCTAATATAATTACTTTTTTTTTGTGTGTGTGTGTGCGTGTACATGAAAACTTTTCAAATAAGCTAAGCTAGGAGTTCTTCATTTCTCATTCCTCTATTAAGAAACCAGAATTGCAAAAATTTAGTATGAAACGAAGAAATCCCGCCTTTTCAGGCAGTTGAAAACCCCCACAAATTTGTTGGAAAATTCACTTGGAAATTAAGTCAATTTGTTTGCTTGGAAATTAATTACAAGTCTCATGCATGCATAATATATTCCAAGAGATAGATACATTTTTTGATCTTTCATTTAACTTGATGAAACGACACGAGGTTCTCATTTAACAATATTTTTCAAATCCAAATATTTTATATTTTACATCGATAGAAATATGTACTACCACACATTTATACGTAAATTTCTTACGATATCCTATGGTGTGAATGCTTCGAATATTATAGTGTAAATGTAAATAAAATCATTGAAGTTGGGGTTACGGAATTAGTATGAGAAACATATACTTATTTTACACGTAAATAAAGTATAGTCACATTCAAATTGATATAAATGACAAATATAAATAAATATATGCGAGTATTAGGTTTTAGTTTTAATTTTGATTCTAAAAAACAAAGGAAATAGAAGGCCACATGGATGAGGCCGCTATCGGATCCGGATCCAATAGATAATTGATCAGATCCATCGCAACTAACGGGTCGGACTCTAAGAGAAATCAGCCCAATTCTAACGGTCAAATCATAATATTTCTGTCTCTCTCTCTAACAACACTACTCGCTATTCGCTAACAAATCGAAACAGTATCTCTCTCTCTCTCTCTCTCTGACTCTTCATTTTCATCTCTCCAATGCCAACAACAAACATCTTAACCAGATGAGATGCCCCACACCACCTTCCTCAATTCCTTCTTCTCCACTTCATCAATCGGAATCTTGAGGAATTAATATAATATCTGCAAATTCTCAAATCTCACCAGCAATGAAGCAATTGCACAAGCAGTCGTCGAGCGTCCGCAAAGACGAAGAAATGCCCTTCTCACAAACCCCTCCATACTCCCCCAAATCCCTAAAACACCCGCGATCTCTCCCCAGATCCCTCAACTACATCCTCAAGGAGCAGCGCCTTCTTTTCATCCTCATCGGGATTTTGATCGGCTCGACTTTCTTTATCTTCCAGCCCTCGTTCTCGGTCCTCTCTCCAGCCGATTCGCACGGGCGTGTTACAGCTGGAATCCGCGATTCTGTTGTAGGGTATCGCGATCACGTCGATTTCACGAACAATTACGCTAGTGATCATGTTCCTAGTGGCAATTACAATAAGTTTGCGAATGGGGTGGGGAGAGTGCCTGTGGGAATTGGGAGTAAGAGGAAGAGGATTGTCGTCACAGGCGGTGCCGGTTTCGTAGGTAGTCATTTGGTGGATAAGCTGGTCGCCAGAGGGGATGATGTGATCGTCATTGATAATTTTTTCACCGGTAGGAAGGAGAATATTGCGCATTTGTTTGGAAACCCAAGGTTTGAGATGATTAGGCATGATGTTGTCGAGCCAATCTTGCTGGAGGTGGATCAAATCTACCACTTGGCTTGCCCTGCCTCGCCGGTGCATTACAAGTATAATCCGGTCAAGACTATCATATCCTATTACTGTAGTTTTTGTTGCTTGTTAACCTTTTTGGTTCGGGATATAGTAAATATTAGATCTTAAGTTCAAACTTATGTGCATCAGCAATTACTGTGAGACTTATGTGCATTTGGTGAGTTCTTGCATTTATTTGTTCAATTTGGTGAGCTGAAGTTGCTTTGCTTCGAGTGATTTATCATGGCTTTGGTTTGATCATGTTAGATTGTCTTTATGTTGCTTTTCATGTTTTCGGAATTGGTTGAAATCCTTGACATGTGATTAAAAGACAAATGTGATGGGAACCCTTAATATGTTGGGTCTTGCGAAGAGAATCGGTGCGAGGTTTCTTCTCACTAGCACGAGTGAGGTTTATGGTGATCCTCTTGAGCATCCACAGAAGGAGACGTATTGGGGACATGTGAACCCTATTGGTTAGTGACATTTTTTGTAATCATCAATTATGGTTTTTTGGTAGCATTGTTCTGATTTGATTAATAATCAGGTGTGAGGAGTTGCTATGATGAAGGGAAACGAACTGCCGAAACCTTGACTATGGATTATCATCGAGGTGCCGGTGTTGAGGTAATATGCATGCTACAATCCTGCAATCTGAATAATGGGTCTTCATATTTTTCAATTTGTGAACAACTATGTATCACATTTTATGAATACTCTGATTGTCGTATTCATTGCACTGTTAGAGTAACTGCATTGGAGTCATTGATTTCTAATTTGCATGGAAACTATGACAAATCTATTAATAGTTGCTATTATGATGTGGATCAAAAACATGAAGAATTAGCAATTATGATGAGAATTAAAACAGGAGATACGAGCTGAAGCCGCGATGTTTTTTTTTTCTTGACACTTTCTTCTTGTTATAAGTTCTATGTGTGAGAGATATTTATTGGCAGTACCTTGCTTCTTTGGTTATGCCCTTAGTAAAAACTGAATGCTTCAGATTTGATTTTGTGCAATTATTTATAATAATCTTTCTTGTGTTTACAGGTGCGCATTGCGCGTATTTTTAACACATATGGGCCTCGTATGTGTCTGGATGATGGGCGTGTAGTCAGCAACTTTGTTTCTCAGGTTTCTCTCAACTTTGTATAAATCTGGAAGTTGTTGAAGTATGGACAGGCACATTTATGAACAAAAATGGCAGCTTTGAGAAGAAAAGATGCTTGTAGTCCTTCAGTATTGATTTCAGATTCTTATGGCCATATTGATCTTATATGCAGGCTATAAGGAAACAGCCTATGTCAGTCTATGGGGATGGGAAACAAACACGAAGTTTCCAGTATGTGTCGGACTTGGTATGTGATGACCTCTCCATTTGGTACCCTTATCACCTTAACCGATTGGTCTGGCAAAATATGGCTAGTCAGTTGTTTGTCAAGTTATGCAGCACATTAGAAAAGATTGTTTTGACTTTAACTGGAAAATCTAGGGGCCATCACAGAATTTTCAATAATATCAAGGATTACATCATGTTCCTTTATGCATCTGCTCATAATTACTTTTGTAATACAGTCCTCTGGAAAAGCCTCAAGCTTTGTTCAGTCCAACAAATATATGTATTAGTGATTCTCTGTCAAGTTGTCTGTGTTTATAGTAATAGTAAAAGTATTCCCCTTTTGACAATTAGTTCTGTTCTGAAGAATCTGAACAATGACCAAATACAGTTTGAGTATTAAAAAAAAGGAAGATTTATAGGGATTTAATAAGCCATAATTTTGCTGAACGTACAATATATCAGTATCTGCATTATTGGTTGCCACATACCCATTTTTTCTGGATGTCAGGTTGATGGATTGGTGGCACTGATGGAAGGTGAGCATGTAGGGCCATTCAACTTGGGTAATCCAGGAGAGTTTACTATGTTAGAGCTTGCTGAGGTTTGTCATTTCATCACTATAAGGTTTAGACTCATCCTGTTTTCTGCAAAGCTGAGCTTTTTTGTGTTGGTGAAATAACAGATAGTGAAAGAAACCATAGATCCGAGTGCGACGATTGAGTTCAGACCAAACACTGCTGATGATCCTCACAAGAGGAAGCCTGATATAAGCAAAGCAAAGGAGCTTCTCAACTGGGAGCCCAAGATATCATTAAGAGATGGATTGCCTCGAATGGTTGACGATTTCAGAAACCGCATCTTGAATGAGGATGAAGGGAAGGGAAACTAATGAGAATGGGTATGTATATAATGAGTTTCCACATATTTAGCAATATTTTCATTCATCTATGTAGTTGAAATTCTTTTTGTAATTTTCACTTGAATCAAGTCATGTTTCTTGTGTTCCTATGTGGTGTAAATGACTTGAATACTATAAAAAGTTGTGGAATCCTGAGTGGATGTGTTACAGAGAATGATGAGTTGAATGGTGGGAGTTTTACTCATCGGATCATATTCATAATTTAAGTTTTGTCTCATGGTTTTTCCTTGGTTGGGTATATATACAAGGCCAGTTGTTTTTGCGTTACGGTAATTGCATCTGTATACCTAATATGCGGCTGTTTTAATAGCACAAGGATTTGATGGAATGCGCACCTAATCAACACCTTCTTGTTTTTTATATCAGCCATTCTCAAACTAACCTGAAAGAAACACACTCCAATTATAGGGTGTTTCCTCCCAAAAAACAAAAAAAAAGTTGAATATGATAAATATATTCAAGAGAGGGGAGAGAGAGAGTTATCCTGATTATTTAGCCGTTGCCTTTGTCCGATTATTATACATTTTCCTTTCTGAATAGTAATTGCTCCCATTATTTGTCAGTCTCATCTGCTCGCTTGTTTAAATAAAAACAAAAAAGACCGTTCCTCTAATTCAATGTCTGGTTTTCTATATTTCATTTCATCTATATCTCATTTATTTTTGTTGTATATACTCTCAGTCTCAGCTAAACTATTCAATTCTCTCGTGCTACCTTGTTTCTATTATTTTGTTTTTGCTAGTTTTTCTTTTAATAGACATATATCATTATTATACCCTATAATTGTTTTTATTAAAATTCAATATTGTGTATAATAATTGTACATTTAATAAATAAGTAAAAAGAGAATAGAATTAATTGTTGAGATACCCACCTCTATAAATTCAATTTCAATTTCAACAGAGACTAGAGTCAAATATATTAGTACAAGATTCCATACTACTATTAATATTTATTTTCTCCTTTGCAAACTCAGTTCCCTTCTCTACTTCTCTCTCTCTCTGCGCCCACAAATTTGATAGTGAGCAGCCAGAAAGATGAAAGGAGTTGACATATTCTGCACATCACACGCTGCAACATCCATATGCCTCAGCATGGACCCCAACTCATCGTCCTCTCCTTCTTCCGCCACCCTCCTCGGCGGCGGCAGAGCCATCGACCGCCACAACCCCATTATCAAAGACTCCAAAAGAGCTCCCAAGCCCACCTCCTCTAAGATCAAAAGGAACCCAACAAAAAACGAAGAAAACCACCCCGACAAAACCAACACCGAGCCTCCCACCGCCACTGTCAAGAAGAGCTGGAGCTGCACCAATCCCGGCGAGTTCCTCTCTCCCCCCGGCTCCACGAGGTACTTGTTGAGAGAGAAAGCTCTCTCCATCGAGGAAAGCTCGGATAATGATGTGAAAACGGAGGAAGCCCCTCCATCTCAACAGGTTCTACACTTCATTTTACAAGATGATTAGATAAGAATTAATTAATTAAGATGCATATATTGATAATCTTCGTGGTGGCAGGTTGTGGTCCTGAGAGTGTCTTTGCACTGCAGAGGATGTGAGAGAAAGCTGAGAAAACATCTCTCTAAGATGGAAGGTGGGTGCATCCACCATCCATCCATTCATCTATTACTGTGAATATGATAAATGTAAATTTGTCTTGTATATAATGGTTTAGGTTATGCATTAACTCCCCCCCACCAACTGTTTCTTTAATCATCTTCATCTTTCCCCCACACCATTTAATGTGATTTAATTAATTATATATGCAGGAGTCACGTCTTTCCTAATAGATTTTGCGGCGAAGAAGGTGACGGTGGCCGGAAACGTGGCGCCGCCGGATGTTGTCTCCAGCATATCTAAAGTCAAGAACGCCCAATTGTGGTCCCCGGCAATTTCATCCTCATCGGAAATCAAGAATCTCGACTCCCAATCCCAAATAGTTGCTGCATGAATTGAATCCGTTTTATCTCATGGTAAATGGTAATGTCACTTCACTTGTTTCTAATTCCACGACATAATGAAATATTATTTAGAACGAAGAATTTAGCCTTGAATTAATTGACTTGGAAAATGAGAATATTTATGTAGTTTTT
>JAPKLW010000187.1:784468-799249 GCA_026898455.1 Plectranthus barbatus
AGAAAATAATTATAAAACAACATGAAATAAAAATAAGAAATGATTTTAGAATGAGAATGGAACCCACCAATTTGGAGGGTTTTGGTGATTCCCAAATATCTGGGTATCATTCTCATTTTTTTCATTCTCATACTCTTTAACAAAACAGTAGGTTTCAAAATCATTCTATTCCCTCATTCTGAAACCCACCAACCACGGACCTTAAATTACATTAAACAAGTAAAACAAAATCACATTTAATTACGTTACACTAGGATTGCTTAAAATAAGGCAGTTACATAAAATTAAACCACAAATCTCACACCATTAAGAATAGAATTACAATTCTAAATTATCATGTTCTTGCATAAGACAGTTTTTTAAGGATTCTTCTTGACCACATAAGTTACATTTACCAAGTAAAGTGTTGATCATATTCATCTTTGATATCATCTCGTCTGCTTGCAACTTATTATCCCTCCCCTTATTTGCTTCCAACATAATATCTCACAACCTGTTCAAGTGAAGCAAAATGAAGTATTCATCAGCATACGTGAAGAGCAAACGAAACAACACATGCTCAAAGAGGAATATCAATATCAAGTGATTTCAAGTAATCACCCCACGTGGGTCTTACGCCAAGTACAACTTGGATCAAACAAATCTAATTCTTGAATTGAAGAAATAAAACGGGTCTATGTATGGAGACATAGTCCGTAGCTCATGTATTAGAAAAATTATACAAAACACATATTGAATGCTAGGATGTGTTCATCTCAATTGGGGTCCAAAGATTCCACGATAATAGAAGATGAGAATAAATCAATTGGTTCATGCTCATAGAACATTGTACAACGGGTCTCAAATAAAACATGCCATTGATCATAACTTCGAATAATAACCATATTAAAATTCTAATACAGGTTTACATTTTTTTAACAAAGATTCGCGATTGAACCCACAACATTTCCCTTTGCCACAACGCCACCGCCACACCTCATCACCTGTCAGCTGCATGTGGGGTAAACATGTACAGAGGCTGAGTACACAGTTGCACCCAGTGGTCACGGTGTCCTGAAAACAATACAATATAATATGATGGATTCACATTATCATACACATGCATAGCATGAGAATTTTGTTAAAATAAATTTATGCATGCACAAATAATGCATCCATTCATTTTGTGTGTCATTCACAAATAATCGATCAAATCATAATTGCAAGGGTACATTGCCTTTTCCATTTCATATCAATCACCCTCGAGGGTTGCAACTCCTCCCTCCTTATCCTTCCAATATAAGAGGGTTAAATCTCCTCCCTCCTCCTTATACATTCTTAATTATCGTGTCATTGGTATTAATCCCGAGAGGAGGGTGATCGTATCTTGTCCTCCTTATCCACCCTCAATGATCGTGTTATTGGAATTATTCAACAATCAATTGGTTGTAACTCCCCCAACTGACCTTCCCAATTTTGGGGTGCGCTACTATCGTGGTCGACAGTTTTCAAATATTTTCTCAAACAAGAACAGCGAAAGTCTTAAGTATTTGACAAAATAAGAACATTCATTCATTTAAAAGATGTGAAATAACATTTTCCACTGCTAACAAAAGTAAAAGTTTAAATATCATTTTCAAACACCACAAAAGATACAAGGGAGGAATATGTCAGATGTTCGAGCAGCAGTGTGTAGCATGATGGAGATATGCATGTGGAGATGCATATCAAAAGATCTACTTCAAAATCTTTACGAAACCCTGCATCGTATTTACACCGCCGCTCCTCCATCCTCGCTGCTTAACCTGCATATTTTAGAAACAATACGAGGGGCTGAGTACTAACGTACCCCATGGAGACATGCCCGAAAATATACATTTTACACAAAAGAATTCAATTCATTATTTTCCACCGCCTCAATCTCTGCAACTAGCTGCCAATCTAATTTGATAGTTGCCCACCTATGTTGCATGCGTGGCAAATTCTTCGTCACGAAGAATTCGTCATGTACTCCTCTCGCCTCAACTCGTGTATAATTTCCTCTGATAATTCAATTTCTCATTATTCCAATTTGAACTTTGTTCTTCGGATTAAATATACAATTATATGAAAAAGCTCCATTTAACGAGCCCATCTCATTCATATAATTTTCCAAATTTTGGAGATATATATATTTTCCAATTTCTCAAAATTCAATAAATTATAAACACCCTTCGGGTCTCAGAAAAATATATCGATCATTTCGTATTCTTCCATATTTTAATTCCAAGCCTTCCTAGCTCGGTTTAAGAAATGGACCTTTTGAGTACAAGTTGTGAATTTAAATGCGATATTATTATTCTTGAATTATAATGTCAAGCCTCCATTTAGCTTTCCCGGCTTATGAGAGCGCGACGGGTTAATACTCGAGGTTTCCTTACCAAGTAACACTCAAATGAATAAGTTTAGGTGGAAGCTAACAATTGTAGAAACAGTAATATGGTTCAGGTTTCACACAAAGTACTAATAGAGAGTTAAGTTCAGAAGTAACAAAGTTAAGTTACAAAACATGGGGAAGATTAGGTTTTCAGAGGTTCATTGCAGCGAACATTTGCGTACTGGAGATATGTATATGAGGATACATATCTCAGGATCTAGCTCTTATTTGGACTGCTCACACATTCCTGATGTCTCCTCCACTGCTCTGGGCTTTAACCTACATGTTTTAGAAATAACATGCAGGGGCTGATGAGTATACCGTGTACCCGGTGAACACATCCCTGAAAACAATACCAATATAAATTGTTATGCCATTTAACTAATAAGACATGAGGTTTTACTTTAGAAATCCTCTCGTGTTTATAAAATAGTTTCATATATATCCTGCAGGATTAACATTTAATGTGTGATCATAATCTATTTTAAAAGAGTGGCTTGGAAGCTGGCCTACTTCCAAGTCACGATGTACAGCTGAGAATGACATGATCTACTCAACCCACTGTCATCTAAGTGCACTGATCTCAGAATGTCCATCGAGACCCGGTCGACTTTACACACCTTATCTCCCTGACTGTCAACCCGCGGTTGATCCACTCCACAATTAAATAGACTGGGGCGACGAACTACCAGTATGACATACCATAGTTTTAGCTCATGGTATTGCGGCTCAAGGAATGTCCATCTTGGCTCGCAACCGCTCAAGGTTTAAAACCTTGGTACATTTTACTGACGTCTCCCTTCTCTCTGGCCAAGTACATCTGGCTCAGAGGTACAGATATGATCCACAAAACCGTTTATGGCATAACAATCATTTTTAAAACCAAAACACTATTCATGATTTTATATTTTGAAAAGAAAATATTTTCATGCTTTTGTATTTTATAATAAAAGTCCACCTTTTATTCTTACGGATTTGGACTAGGTATGCTTAATCAAAGCTATATTAGCAAGGCTATAAAAAGTGTCCCTTTCATTTAATGTTAATGTTTCCCTACAATTTCCATATTTAAAATGGAATTTACATACATCCTTCCATATACACATATATGTTCACACCCTTGCACTCATAATATTGTAATAACTTCATTATATTTATCGGGTTATTACACGTCTCATAGCTTGCATCTTAGTCAATGTAAATATATATATTAAAGATATATTGGAAAGAGTTAACATGCCACAAGCTAATGGATGTCCTACACCAATGGTTGCTTTCATTCCTGTTTTAAAGTTTGATGGCTAGCCTACAGTTGAAGGTAACCTTTTCCGGAGCATTGTCAGTGCACTGCAATATGTTATTATCACTCAACTTGAGATCTCTTTGTGTGAATAAGGTGAGTCAATTTATGGTTTCACCTTTGGATACTCATTGGAGAGCTATCAAAGGGATTCTTCGATATCTCGCTAGTACGATGGATCATGGTCTTCACATTTCTCGATCTAACGAGTTGAATTTGATTGGTTTCTCTTACTCTGATTAGGCGGCTGACATTGATGATTGTCATTCGGTTTCTGGTTATTCTGTTTTTCTTGGTGGGAATCTGGTATCTTGGTGTTCAAAGAAGCAGTCTGTAGTTTCTCGTTGAAGCACAAAAGCTGAGTATCATAATCTTGTAGCTGGTCTTCTCCATATTCAGCATGTCCCGTCTCTTGATCAAATTGCTGATATTTTTACCAAGTTGTTGAGTCTGCAATTCTTCTCGAGACTACGCAACAAACTTGGTGTTGTCTCTTTATCCTCGCTTGAATTGGGGGGATGTTAGCATAGCACATATTTCACATCAACTTCCAAGTTCAACGTGCTCTCAAATTCAATTCAAGGAAGCAAACATTGAAGCCAAAAGTACTTAGTGTTGTAGTTCAGAGTTTGTCATTATTTGGGTTGTAGGGGTCATAGACTTTATAGTTGTAGAAGGGTGATAAAGTAATTTGTTGTCTTCTAGTTTAGGTTAAAATATTTTGACAAAATATGTTTTTGCCTTGCGCAAATTTTGATATTATTATAGTGGAAAAGCACAATTCTATCAATCTGTGAAAATGAAATGAATTTTTTTCTCTTGAGCTTCATCATATTATTCAATGGTTGCTATCTGTTACAAAATTCATCAAATCTCAATTAAATTAATTTCTCCCATCAACATAAATCCAACGATCCACAATAATTATAGTCCAAATAAACATGAGGACCAAAAATAATACTCACGAAATCAGGAAAAATATCCCGGAATTTGGCATTAAAATTAAATCAATTGATGATTGGATGCAAATAATTCCGCTAATTGAACGAATTAGAGGAGAGAAGACTTGCATGTGATTTATTTAATAATTGCGGGAGTAAATTATAATATCTCGATTGCGATGATAATAAATAATTTATTTGAAATAATTTTTCTTGCCTTGCGGCTCATCACTAAATAGTTGCTCTATCGAGATTTTATTTTTGTCAAAAGGACAGATTTTTGCGGCCCTTTACACACCACTAGCATGAGTTTCATCGTGGGAAGTATTCAGATTTTCATCTCCTTCCGCGGATCTTGATTTCTTAGAACTCCACAATCTTCTTCACCATCAGCATCGATATTACCTTCGAGTACTCAATTAGCATGACTACGATGAAATTCACCCTCCAAGTTCAATTCCAACTTATGATGATGACACATAATATTCTCAAAAACTTCACGATGAGAAAATTTAGTAAATTTACCGCAGCAATAAAGTTGTTGAGCTACCTTCTCAATATCTTCGTTGGACATACCGCTACTTTTTTTATTATATGCTTCTTTGTAGGCAGCTATCCACTTGGTTGCATTTCTATTCAACCTCTTGTAACGATTTCTCAACGATTCAACACTTTTTTCATCTCTTATACGCCTTGAGTTTTCTGCTCGAGCTTCTTGATACATTTTCGATATGCGTTTCCACATTCACTGGCTATTTTTGTTTGTCCCAATAGTTGGATTCAAACTAACAGTTACCCAAGAATAAGATAATAATCTTGAGAATCAGAGAAAAGATTTATTGGATCCATTGATAAATTGAGATAAATGAAAATTTTTAATTAATGAGATGATATTTGCGTGAGTGAAGTAAAGGAAATGACATATATATATTTATAGAGGAAATAAATGAGATTGGTTGGTGGATATGAATGGTAGATAGAAATGGTGGATATGAGTGGTAGATCAAAATAAATGACAATATTGAAAATTCAATTGAACAAATTAACAAAGTGAAAATATTTCAAACTCAAAAAATTACATAAATTATAAAAAACAAAGTGAAAATACTTCAAACACTATAAATTACAACACTGGAAATACAATTTAACAAACAAAGTGAAAATACTTCAAATAACTTATGATAAAAAATACTAAATCTAATTTTCACAACCAAGCTTTTTCCAAATATATTCGATCAAGTCATTTGTCAGAGCACTGTGATATTTTTTGTTACGAAGTTGTGACATATTCCTCATACAACTAGATAGACTTGCAATCCGTTCCATAGAGAATCCAAAATTGGGATAATCATGAACATTTCCACTTTGAGTGCCAAGCATTCTAGTCTTCATAAATAAACGCTGTAGGATCACAATAATTTAGGTAGGTGTGTCTCTCATCTTTCACAATCATAATATGCATAATGATGCAAATAAGCATTATTTTGCCTCTTATATCACGATTCCACAAAAGGCATGGTCGTTTGATAAAACTAAAACGAGCTTGCAAAACACCAAATGCTCGCTCAACACCTTTACAAGCTGCTTCTTGAAATTGACAAATAGTTGGTGCTTCCTAATTTGTGGATGGTGGAAAGATTTAACAAATGTTGCCTATTGAGGATATATACCATCAGTGAGATAATATCTCATATTTTTTTCGTGATCATTAACAATATAACTAACATTTTGGTGCTCGACACTTTAAGACATCCTTGAAAACAGTAGATTGTTCAAGTACATTGATATTATTTCTGGATCCCAGAGTTGCAAAAAATGCATATCAAATCCATAAGTCTTATAATGCAACAATTACTAAAATGATCGTTGTTTTATAGTTCTTTCATGTATATTGTCCTGCCCATCTGGAAGGGCAAATTTTTCACTTCCAGAGCGTGCAATCAATATTGTCTAACATACATGGGAAATCTTAGTGTTCATTGATTTGTAACAAATATACTAGGTCTCTTTCATCTGGCCTTTTGAGGTGTTCATCGCCGAAATTAGAAATTGCACTTTCAACAGATTTTTCAACACACCTTCTAATAGTTTGTGCACTCATTCGAAGGTATTCATCATGCAAATTAATTCATGTGCCAAATGTCAAATCTTTCAATGTAGCAGTACATTAATAATAAACAACATACCTAAATGACCAGTGACATCACTTTTTTGTTGAAAAATGGATTTGTAGCAACAAGTTTACTCATTATTCGTTCGAATAATGAATTCTGCATACGAAACCTTTTGCGAAAAACTTCTAGAGGGTATATATTGGATCATCTGAAAATATTGTTGAACACCCCTTCGTGGCCCTTCTCCTATTGTTGTTCAATTAAATGTCATAGATGTGAATGCATAAGTTACAGGGATATAGTAAGAATAAGAAAATTCGCATCCTCTATGATGGAGTCAATTTGTTGATTTTTCAAAATATGACATTCAAGCCATTCATCAACTTCATCATCAAAGCTAGAATTTGAATCATCATCAAAATTAGCATTTGACGACATTTTTTGAGAATGCAAATAGTTTTGGTAAAAATAATAAAATGGATAAGGAAAAAGTTTTGATTGTAGCTACTTCATGTGCTAAAACGTGAATTCTATTTATAGACAAAAATAATTGATTTTGACTTATGTGTGGAGAACAAATTGACATGGATTGTGTTTTTTATGAACATTAGATATTTATTGCTTTTGTAACGAACAATGAAAATTAATGTGACAAAGATTGTGCTTTCGACGAACAACTAAGATTGATATTTTTTTATGAATAATGAATATCAAATTGACTTACTCAGTACTTTCCACAGACGGTTCGAATTTATTATTTTTTATGAACGGTGTAGATCAATACAATATGATGTAGTATATATGTTAATTTAAAAAATAAAAAATTTATATCAATATCTCTATTGGTAGAGAATAAAAAGTATGAATTTTGATATATATATATATATATTTTTTGTTATTATATAAAACATATATCAATTTTATTATTATACTTCCAAAAATTAATTAAATGATAAGTGTCAAAATTTTTATAGGTGAAAAATAAATAAATAAAAAATTGTGGGACCAAGAGGTTAAGGTTGCATTGCCATGCAACCGCGTCGGATGCTTCAATTGCCTTTTTCGTTTTTTTTTTTTGTTGATGTGAATGTCGACCGCACACTCTAAAATCGCTGATAAAGATAATCTAATAATGACAACTTATTATTGTTGCTCTAAAAAAAATTCCTCAACCTTACATTTTTTGGTTAAATTAACCTGAGTTTGGAATCAATGGATTCGCGAGGGGCAAAAGAAGGGGGGGGGGGTGTTGTGTTGAAGCCTGAAGGAGAAAGAGAAATCCCCTCCCTTTTTGGTTTCATATCATCACTCATATTCTTCCATTTACCTTGTGTCCAACTCGTTAAATCTCTTGTATCATTCTTTTTATAGCATATCTCCTTGAGATTGTCACTGTAGAAGATGATTTCACCAAAATGATACTCCCTCCGTCCCTCTTAATTAGTCTCCTACCATGTTGACACAATAATATGGGAATGAACTTTCTATTTTAGGTAAGGGAACAATTATATGGGACGTACGAAAAAGAAAAGAGGGACGGAGGGAGTAGTTTCTACGAAAATTATAAATTTAGTGTTGAGAATTCAAATACCCAAACAGGAAGTAAAATACATTTTAAGCATAATGTATGCAACCCAAAAAATATAAAATATAAAATTTTTCAAACAAATTATTAAATATCAATAAAAAATATAAATTTATTAATATTTAACATAAAATAAATTTGACATTAATGTATATATATTAGAAAATTGCAATAACCCGGATCAGGCCCAAAATTATGTTTTGTATTTGAGAGGCTTAAGCCCGTCATATAGTGGGCTGACCTCATCAATTTAAATTTTTGGATCGGATTCGCTATTATTAATTTGAATGAGACAAAAGTGAATTAAGTTAAATAGTGTTTTTCTTAAATTAAAATTATATTATTTATTATTAAGTTGAGCTTTAATTAATATTTTAAAGTTTACGAATTTAATCGAATATTAGTTGAGACTAAACAAATTTATATTTAAAAATTTTCAATAATGAAAAAGAATGAGATAATTTTAAAGATTTGAGATACATCTAAACTATTTACTAGGAAATGTTAATGAATTACTTAGCAATTAATAAGTATTAAGTTTAATTGAAATATTATTTTTCAGGCGAAATGTTTGATTTTTAGTTCCTAAAGTTTAAAGTAGCTATATATACACAGAAAAAAGAGATGGATTAAGTGATAAAACTAAAATTTATATCAATGGTTAACACATTTTGTTAATATCTTATGTTTTTCATGCATAATATATAGCAAAAATGCACGAGTAATAAACTGAACGAAAAATTATTTTTGCATGCAACAAAATAATTTTTCTTTAAATGAACTATTGATAAAAAAAAAATCGGCATGTTATATGGTAAAATAATAATATATTTAAGTATGATATAAATATATATAGCAAAAAAATAGTATTACTTATACAGTGGATAAATTTATTTAAACAGTTGTTTAATTGGTGTTATATAGTTATGGGTAGTCAATTAATCGTTTTGGATGCAATATCTATTTTTTTTATTCACATTATATAGATATATAGAACAAATAGTTTTTAATTATTTCGCATTTTAAGAAAATTAGTTTTAGGAACTTAAATGTAAGATTTTCTTTATTTTACTAATTTCATTTTTTCATTAATGGGTGCAATGTGATTCATTCATCTACAACAAAAGAATTTTTTTTTTTTAGAAGGAGATGGAGAAAAATGATGATCTTAAAATTTTCATTAAAAATTTTGCATATATGAAATTTTTATTGTTGGGATATTTCGAAGAGACGTATCAAAGTATATATGAAGTAGAAGTCGTTAATTGGACCACAAACTCCCCGAATAAGCCTACAACGTGTGGGTTGGTTTATCATTTATGAAGATTTTTGGCAACTTTCTCGTGAAAAAAATTGTCTCAATTGGCACCATCCCTAACTTCACTTTCACCAGAAACCATATCCCCCAATTTGATTGAAAGAGAAACTTAATTGAGTAAAAACAATCACATTTTTGTCGGATTATAAATTTATAAATTTATGTCTTAGTTATCTAAACTTGCGATTTAACTTACTAATCTCTAGTGCGGTGAGGTGAGGGAACTAAAGTGGGTAATTCAAGTTTTGACTCAAAAAAGTTGGCTTGTGCTTGGTTAATAAAGTTTATTTATTAACTTAATTAAACTTTAGTTTTTAAGTATTCGAGTTGTAATAACTTTGTTAATTTAAATTAATATGAAATAAAAAATTATTAAATTTAAAAACTAATAATTTTTATAATTCAAGAATAAAAAGTATGGTAAATTTTTGAAGTTATAAGAAAAAAAAGCCAATTTGAATATGAGTTTGATATTATTTAGGAATAAATACTTTTATCTTTAAAAATAATGAATATTTTTAAATATAATTTAAATTTAAAAATTTTAAATAAGTTTGATTAACTTCTTAAATTTCAAAATATTCAATAAAAAAATTAAAACTTGATTCAATAACCACACAATCAATCTTTCAATTATATACTAATATTTATCCAAATATTATTTTAATAGAAAATTATAACCAAATTCAAGCATTTTCCCCCCTAAACCAATACGACAAAATTAGGTAGCTCGTTTAGAGTAGAAATTGATATGAATTGAGTCGAATACTCTCTTATGTTAATTTGGCCTTGTTTATTCTTTTGAATTTTAATGTCAAATATTTTATAATGAGTATTGGATAAATAATTACAATGCAAAATGTAAATGAAATAATAATTTCAGAATAATAGGATATGACCAACAATTATGAATATATTTGAATATAAAAAAAATACTCCATCCATTCCACTTTAATGGTCATACTTTTCTTTTTTGTTCGTCTCACTTCAATTGTCTCATTTAGGGATGTCAATCGGGCTGACCCATCGAGTTTCGAGCTGCGGGCTATTCGGTTCGGGTTGAATCGGGATGAACTTTTATCGAGCTAAAAATTCTTGAACCTAACCCTAACCCACCGATTTTCGGGCTGACCCGTCGGGTTGATAAGATTTATGATTTTATTTTTATAAAGATTTTTTAAAAATATTTTAACAACCCCAAAAAAAATAAAAAATAAAATGATGAACCAACATAAATAAAAGACATCAAACAACAATATCTTCGCAAAAAAAAATAGTAATAAGTGGATAAAATGTTGCCCAATCATAGTTTGAAAAGAAAAAAAAATCAATTCTTATATACCAACTAATTTAAGTAATAGAAGTTCATTCTTCAACATATAAAATGATCAAATAGGGATTATAAAATTAAATGTAGTTTTCACTTGGGTGAACATAACAATAAGAGGCTAAAGGTGCTTGAAAGGAGAGTGACCACTGGAAGACAGTGAAAGAGGAAGAAATGAGGAATTTTTCTATTTGAGGGTAATGAATTACGTCACTATGAGAGATAGATGAGATTTTGTGTGACGAAAAATTAGGTCTAGAAAATTAGGTGATAATTAATGGGTATAGTAGGATATAAATAATATTAGAAATAATGAATAAATATTATATATATATATATATATATATATATATATTATTAAATATTATCGTACCTACGGGCCAACACGCAACCCACAGGGCTCAGCCCGTTCGGGCTGCCAACCCATCATTTTCAATCCGTTCGGTTAAAAATAATTTTGGGTTGGATATTTTTTACCCTAATTCGTATTTTAGCCCACCGATTTCGGGCTGACCCATCGGTTTCGGGCTTTATTGACATCCCTAGTCTCATTACTTAAAAAGACAAAATTTTCAACTCAACAATAAAATATTAATTCTACTCAACATACTTTACATTCACACTCCTTGGTTATTGTGCCCGGTCAATTCGAGACAATTAAACCGGGACGGAGGGAGTATAATATATTACTCCCTCTGTCCCGGTGAAATTATCCACATTTGACTGAACACGATGATCAATGAATGTGAGTGATAGTGTGTGGTAGTAAGATGAATATTTTATTGATGAGTGTGAAAAATTTATTATTTTAGGAGTTAGCTAATATTGTGGTACAGATGAAAAGGAAATGTGGGCAATTTACTCGAAACCGAGGGAGTACTATGTAAGCATTGGAGAGAGTGTGGTCCACGTGGTCCAACAGATAGTTGTACAAGACAAGTAATAGCCAAACATGCTAATGCTGCTAAATTTGCATAAAACCAAAACCCCTAATTTCTGAAAAATAATTAAAAAAAAGGGCACAAATCGTGCTCAATAATGCAACAAGAATTACAAATGATAATATTTCTTGCAAAAGTATTTCAACGATAAACATTTAATGAATAAGATTTTTAATTCAAATAATCAATTTTAGGATCATTCCATTTTTCTATTTCCAATTATAAAAATGCGATTGAAATAAATAAATCAACTTTGAAAAGCTCTATACGAGACTACTAAAAAGTAAAAACAAAAAACGCTAAACTAAACGATAACTGATTTTTAAACCAATTACGAAATTATCATATTAATCGAACAAAAAATAATACTCTATCATTGTAAAACTGAGAATGGAAAGTATAAAATATTTATTTTTTATAAATATAAAAATTTAAAATAAATTATAGAATGGTAAAAATAAACCCTAGGTGAGATTTGTCGAGTAGGGGTGAACAAGAAACCAAAAAATCAAAAATTGAATTGAACCAAAAACTTTCGATTATTTTGGTTCAGTTATTTTTCTGATCTGAAAACCCCCCCCCCCCCCCACACACACACACATATATATATATATATATATATATATATATATATATAGGGGTGCGTTCAAGGCTGAACTCGTCTTCCTGAATGAACTATGAACTTTCATTGTTGTGTATGTAATTGATCATTATTGTATGTATAATATATCATTAATACACTACAATGATCAATTACACACACAACAATGAAGTATCATAATTAAGTACAATAATGAACTATCATGTAAACTACAATGATCAATTAAAAACACAACAATGAAAAGTTCATAAGTTCACACACAATATTTAGTTCGGATTTGAACACAGCTCTATATATATATATATATATATAGAGGTGTAATCATATCACAAGTCCCATTTAGATGGGAGATGAGAATAAATCTTGTCCTTTAATTTGATGAAATAAGTGGTCCAGATTGATTCTTAAATTTTAAAATTTAACTTTCATTTTTATTTTAAATTATAATTAAGGGTATTTAGGTAAGTTAAACATGAGGGACCACAATAAATTTCATAATCTCTTTCCTATCAAACACACGTGTTTTGCTTCTACATATTATCTCTCATCTAATTTCTTTATAAAACTTTAAATAATTATATCTAATTCAATTTAAATTATTTTTCCACGTACAATATATCAAATTAAAGATAATTTAATTATCTTTCAAACGAAATCAGTATTGCATATATTTTAAATAAAATAATCGTAGAAAAAATAAGAAACTGCAACTATACAGACGTAGATAATGCATATTTACAAGCTTATATAATGCAACTTACATCTGAACAAAAATTCTATGATCTGCAAAAATTTGATAGCCCCATTAAACGTAATGCAACTAAACCGACCTATATAATGCAAATATATAGGCTTATAAAATGTAACTTAAAGGTGGTCTGATGGATTTAAATTATTGACAAAAAAGAAATAATAGTAAATAAAACAGAGCATAAAATCCAAATATTTGCATTATATAAGTCTGTAAACATGCATTATTTAGGCATATAGATTTGCTTGACTATTTATGAGGTAATTGCTATTTTGACAAAATTCTTTATTTTCTCATTTAAGTTGCATTATATAAGTCTGTATATTTGCATTATATAGACCAATTCAGTTGCATGCATTATGTTAGATAGGGCTATCAGATTTGTTCAAAATGTAGCTATTATTTTCAGACATAAGTAATAATATATAGGCTTGTAAATATATATGCATTATCTATGCATGTATAGTTGCAGTATTTTATTTTCACTACGATTATCTTATTCCAAACATATGCAATATGGATTTTGTTTGAAAGATAATAAAACGATCTTTAATTTGATTTATGACACGCGGATAAATAATTTAAATTGAGTGAGCTATGATTATTTAAAGTTTTATAATAATGTTGGAGGTGAGAGAATAAAGTTAATAACAAATAAATGTGTAGTGAAAAAATAGGTTATGATTTTTTTGTAAGATAAGATGTTGTCCCCTCATATGTATAAAAATTAAATACTCCCTCCGTCCCATGCCAATTGGCATGTTTCTTTTCGGCACGGAAATTAAGAGTTGTGAGTGTAGAATGAGTTAGTGGGATTAATATTTTATTATTGAGTGTGAAAAAGTTGCCATTTTTAGAAAGATGTCAATTTGGTTGGGACGCCCAATTTGGTAAGTATGCCAGTGAGACGGAGGGAGTAATATTTAAGATATGGTCCCCTAATATATTTATGCAAAAAGACTGAAAAGCTCAATTATTGAAAAAAGATTTAATTTTCTAAATCAAATCTGGATCCTTGATTTTGAAAATTAACGCATCAGATTTATTCTCATCTCACATCTGGGGAGGCACTTGTCACTTTAACGCACCCCTATATATATATATATATATATATATATATATATATTGTAGGTAGAAATTTGGAACTGGAAGAGTACTGAAAAATACTTATGCTAAGTGCTCCAACAAAAAGAAAACCTTCATTCTCTATTCTTCCTCATATTTATACTTGCTTGTTTACATTATTTACAAAGAAATCCCGTAAATCATGTGGTTGACATAATTTCCATATACGTTGTACAATATTGAATGATGAATGCCGCAGATCCTCAATTCCTTAATAGTAGCGGTTTGATATGCTTGATTGCCACAATCTTGTAGAATAGTCTTTTTGATTCCTTGGTCTATCTTGGGCAAGTCCGGGTTGATCTTCATCGTGACTCGAGTGCCGATCTCTCTTGACTCGATCACTATGGGGTCGAGTCAGGACCGTGTGGCCTTGGGTATAA
>JAPKLW010000187.1:799349-813694 GCA_026898455.1 Plectranthus barbatus
TTCTTTCCTTTCTTTCAATTCTTTTCACACAGACGGCGCCAATTGTTGATACTCGAAATTTCATGGTTTACTTTTAAGAATGAATACTCGAAAAGAATAGAAGAAATGATGGAGAATTTTATTAATCAAATAATGAAGAAAAAAAACTCTCTTTTTACAATGGGTGTTTCACCTTTTTATAATAATCCCAAATCTATTACAAGTAAGAGAGTAGAATTTGGCATCAATTGCTTGTTTCCTTTTCTGGTTCTAATTGCGTGTGTTATGCCTTATAGCATGCCTTGTGATGCGTTTTCCTTGATTCTTCGGGCGCTGATTATGGACTTAATTGATCCTTTGTCTTATGTCAATTACGTTGGGAGATTTGCATCTTGAACCGTCATTCGAACTATCGACAAGCTTTGGACCTCTCAATTCCTTCTTAGCGATCGAACTGCCATCTTCTCGAGGGTGTAGCTACTGGTTGGACTGCCATAGATGACACTCGAATCGCTTCTCCTTGGCTCGAGTTGCATTCTAGTTTGATGAAATTGATCGTCACATTTGGGGTACAACATATATAATATAATTTTATTTTTGTTTCTTACTTTTATCAAAATATTAAATTTATACAATGAATTTCTACTTGATTATAAAAAATAATTCAGTTATTTTTCTTATGAAAATCAACGGAAATAATCAATTCTTCACCGTGGGTGAGATGTGGTAAACTCTAATTTATATTTGTAATTTTTATACATGATAAAAAAAAAGATTAATTAATACTCCCTCTGTCCCATATGAATTATCCACTTTGCTTTTGGCACAATAACCAATGCGAGTAGAGATAGAGGAAATTAATATTTTATTAGTGAGTGTGTATTATTTTTCCATTTTAAGTAAGTAGACAATTAAATGGGACGGACAAAAAAGGAAAGGTGGACAATTGAAGTGGGACGGAGGGAGTAGTATAAGTTAGTAAGCATTGTATAGGTGGATGTCGGGTGGGGCTAGTGCGATTTGAAGGAAGAATGCAAATCCTGTGTAATCTCTTCCCAGCCAATCAGGAGTCATCTCCCACGTGGGACTACTGACCCTCACCACCCTATTACATCACCTGATCACTACCCCCTCCTTTTATTATCATATATGATCCATCATCGTATCATACTATCACCCCCTCGCCGCTCTTCATCTACTTCTTTCACCACTCTTTCTTGCCCTAATCTCTCTCTCTCTCTCTCTCTCTCTCTCTCACCATATTGTTCCTATATATTATATCTGCGCGCAAGCAGTATCTTGCTTCATTGTTTTTGTTTTTTCTTTCAGTACTCTTTCTCCTAGTTTAAAGCTAGCGCCAGTTTTTTTGCCATAGTATTGATCGATACGATAATTAATGAGCTGAGCGAAAAGCAATTAAATTTGCTTTTGTAGAGAAAAGAAAAAATAAAATGGGATCGAATTCGGCTTCTGCTGAGTACATCCGCATGGTGTGTGTATGAGTATATTATAACACTCACAACTTGCTATATATATATATACCTTTTTTCTTTCTTGTTTTTCTTCTTTCTCTCTGTCTAGCTCTCAGTTATCTCTCTCTCTCTCTCTCTCTCGCTGTGTTTCTGTGTTATATATAATTTAAAAAAAAGCTTGGTGTTTGGTGTTTGTGAGATCATGGAAAACAGGTACAACACCTAATAGAAGAGTGCATAGTATTCAACATGAGCAAAGAGGAATGCATGGAAGCTCTACAATCACATGCACATATCAACCCCGTTATCACTTCCACAGGTATATACTATATTAATATGCATATCATATTTCATCAAAACTATACGAATTAAATCTTAATCGATATTCATGATCATCGAGTATATGTATAAGGATGGATGTATGTTAATGATTTGATGTTGACAGAGCAGTGTGGAGGGAGCTGGAGAGAGAGAACAAGGAATTCTTCGAGGCGTACGCGAAGAAGAGAGAAGAAAAAGGCAGCGGGAGTGAGAGTAGCGAATCAAGGCAGCAGCAGCGGCGTGAAAGAATACAGGAAATAGTATCGGATTATACGAGGAAAAATAGAAACAGCAATAGCAATAGCAATAGCAATGATGATGCATGATAATGAATGATCGGTACCCGATGCACCAGCATTTCTATTCCGACAACGATGTCTCAGCTTGTGCTTTTTCGCAATCTACCAATGGAAAAGACAATTCTACAATTATTCTATATTATATATTTCACCAATCGCAATATGTGTGATCACAGTCGTCCATGGCCTTCCTTTCTAAAGCCCTTGATTTTTAAGTCTCGACACGTTCTATACACCGATCATATGTCTAATTAAGTGCCCTATTTCCGACATCATCTATATATGATCTTTAAATTGTGTACCCAATCTCAGAACAAAAAAAAAAAAAAAGAGTCATGTGCTTATGGAATGGAATTAATGCTACGTCGTCTTCTCTCTATCTATAAATTAATGAATTATGTAACTGATATGTCTATGAAACATATTAATCACTAATTAGTTGTCTATATTTTGACTTTGTTAGAGCTTATATAGTGTAATTTATTAATAAAAAATGAGCTAAACTTGATTTTTTTATACTCCTCCGTCCCAATGTATTAGACACGTATTCCTTTTCGGTCCGTCCCGTTTATTAGACATGTTTCCTAATTTGGCAAAAAATTAACACAACTTAATCAGAATTAACTAAACCTAAAATTACTATCCTACCCCCAAACAATTCCCACCCTACCCCTCTGAAACCCTAAATCCCCACCCATCTATATGCATTCTCATTTTCACATTCCTGCATTGCTGCTCGTAATTCCTCTACACAAACTCTCACCACCGTCTCACCACCGCCGTCGTCGCTTCTCACCAACACATCTCACCATCACCACCGTCGCTTCTCACCACCCGCCGCCTGCAACTACACGGTGTCTCACCACCCGCCGTCGTCGCTTCGCACCAACACATCTCACCACCAGCGCCGTCGCTTCTCACCACCCGCCGATGTCCAACCGCAACTCCGCCTGCAACGACGAGTACCAGTTTTTCGCCGATGTCGCCATGAAAAAAATTAAGAAATTAAGTTTTCTCGACGACACTTCTCCAATTTATGTGAAATTGCTACAGATTTCTGCTGATATTGGTTGTATTTTCAATTGCATTTTCTCGAGTTCTCTATTTTATAATTTCAGGGGAATTTGAGTAATTTGTTGGAAAAAAAAAATTCTACTTTTATATGAATCTGGTTGAATTCTGTTGCTTGTCAATTAAGAAGCTCGGATCTCGAGGTTTATAACGTTTGGTGGCTTTTCCGTTGTAATGCATGTCTAATTTCGTTTGCTTTCTCTACAAATTTGTGAATTTCAAAAGGAAATATGGGATAGGTCGATGGAGTGGGACGATGAATGTAGCTTGGTTGGTGATTTTTTTCATGTAGTTGAAATGATTCAAGTTTATGCAAATTTTGGGGTTCTATATATTCTATTCGGGCGCCTACATGACTACATTCTTGACTTTTTTAAGTAGGTAATTAGTGTTTATTTTATCAATATTTTTAGTGTTAATCTTTCTTTAAACAATCATTTAATTTTTATCTTGGTTCATGTGCCACTCCCTCCGTGTCTAATGCAATGGAACGGAGGGAGTATTATTCAATTCATGACGAATTAGTTTTTTTTTTAATACTAAAATTAACTTTAAAAAAAAGTTGTATACTTATAAATCTTTTTTATTATTTAATAATAGTAAATATGATGATTACTTTTTGATTAATTTTTTAGCTAATTACCAAAAGATTTAATTTGCATACAAAATGTTATTTGATGCAAATATGCAATAAGATTCAAATACATTACTATAGGTGGCGTCCAATGCTTCAGCAAGATTGGAAGCAGGCGAACGCGAATAACAATCAGGGTAAGCGCTTGCATAGTGACCTTCTTGCCTACAAATCTGACATTGTGGAGGGCGGCGTTGATTGCTGCGATTGTTACCACATCGACGCTGAGAGTTGCGAGAGCCGTTGCTAGTGCTGCGAGAGTTGTTGCCATTCCTGCGATTGGCATCGGACTGCAGGGAGGACGGAGAGTGATTGAGAAAAGCGACCTGTGATGAAGAAGATCCTTCCATGGAATCTTGGAAGAACGCGAAGCTTTCCGCCTTTGAAAGCAGGTCTCGAAAAGACGGTAGAGCGGTGAGAGCCATCCGTGCAACGGAGAAGGAAGCGAACGACGGGCCAAGGCCGCGGAGAAACCAATGTGCCTTGTCAGTGTCATCTACAGGCCGACCAATCGCCACCAACAGATCGCAAATAGCCTTGAACTCCCGTTCGTATTCAGAGACGGAATGCGAATTGCTTTTGATAAGTTGAAGATCATTTTTGAGTCGAAGTTCTCTAGTTTTCGACTTGTTGCTGAAGGCAGAGTCCAGTGCGAGCCAGACCGTGCGAGATGTGGAGCAGTCGAGCACTTCAGCCTTCGCTTCTTCGAATAAGGTTGAGAGAAGCAAACTCAGGAGGCGCTGGTCTTGGAGGTGCCACACCGCATATGCCGGATTAGGGTTTACTGTCCCATTCGGCGAGGAGAGAGCTGCAGGCGGAAGAGGTAACGAGCCATCGACGTACTTCATTAAGTCTTGACAGGTGAGTAAGGGTACGAGTTGTGATCGCCAAAGGAGGGAAGGCGTTGGAAGCCATGGTTGCGACCTTCGAGGGGCCGATAGAGTGAAATGAGAGAGGGAAGGGATTGTTAAAAGGCTGATACCATGATACGGTTTTCCGCAAAGAATAATGAGTTTATTATTGCGTATTTAAAGAGTACATAAGATACGTATAAATCATAAAAGATATGAAAAACAAGAAAACCCTAGATATAGATACACGGGAATATTGAAACTAAATCTATCTAAAGCATATCTTATCAACAATATCATAGTTGTTGAGGTTGATTGATGAAACAAAACTCTTGAAATCGCTAAAGAGAACAACAAATAATAATAATAAAAAGCGATAAATGGTAGTGATGACACGAAATAATACTAGATATCGATTCAATAATGGCAATAAGAAATAAACGAAAGTGATAAATTAAACTCGATGATCTCAGGAAGCGTGAAGACAATAATTCTGTATAAATTTCAGGAAAGTTTTGGTACAATTTATGAGAGGAGTAATCGATACAAAAAAATGAGTTTCTGACCCCTATTTATATTCAAAATTAAAAGAAAAAACCCTAGCTCTAACCCTAGCCGCCGAGATTCTTGGAACCGTCCGGAATTCTTGGGGTCGGTTAGGGGTTGCAACAATTCTACATCGCCAGATTTTTGGATCACTGATTGGTCTTCTCAATGGCGAGCTCGCTCCGTGCTCGATACTGAGAACGAACTGAGGTCGGTATTGATGTAGTCACTTAGGTGATTCGTCTTCATCTGGCCACCGGCTTGGTCCGCGAACTCCGGGCTTTGGGTCAATAAGACCTTCGCAGTGTCAATTGGGCTTAGACAGATAGGACCTGCCCAACAATAGTTTTATTCAATAAGAATTAATAATAGTACTTAAGAAATATAGGACAAAATTAAATTGGAAAACCTATGGTAAAATTGTGGAACGATTCATAAGTTTTTTTTTTTTTTTAAATTTTAAATTATAGTTTTATGCACGTACTATTTGTATCGTGAAAAAATGTTTTCCGAACATACTAAATACGTAAAACCTCGTAATAATTAATGTGCAATAAAAATCTAGTTGTAAAAAGAAAAAAAATTATAGTTTTTATCTTGAATTAAGTTGGAAATTTATTTGTCGGAAAATGTTAATTATTTAAAGATTTCGCTTAATGTTTTTTTTTTACTTTTTTTATTTTATTTTATGATATTTGCGCTTTTAAAATAATAGAATGGCCATCTAGACACTAGTTGTCCTCGAATATCAAATTAGCACATAGAAAATTCTACCATCTTAAAATAATTAAATATTAAGAATGTGTTGTAAAATTCAATTACATGAATAATCTTGCTAGATTCCTAGTGGTGAATTGAGGAGTAAATATCTTTATCTAATTAATATTTAAAATTTTAATATTAGGGAATAAAATAAATAAAAAGCAACCATACACAAACCGAGCTAGCCCAAGGATTGACGGCCCATTATTTTTACCTAGTTCCCCAATTAAAACTCCCATCTCCACACCAAAACCCTAGAACGGCATTCAGGTTTTCTCTCCCTTCCTCTTCCTCCTTTGCTCTTAACTTTTTTCTTCTTCTGTATTGGCTGTATTTTCTGGAAACTTAATCTTTCATTACTTGATTTGTTGGATTTTCAGGTGAGTAATCCCAAGGTTGCGGAGATTGTTTCGTGTCGAAATGGCTCCAGCTAAAGGTACGCATTTTTTATTCTCCTTAACTTGTTCGATTTGATTATTTTTGTTCCCTTAGTTATTTTTTGCAAGTTTGTTGATTATGTATGCAATTTTTGTTACATGTTTCGGTTGAGTTTTGCTTATTTGAATGTAGAAATGAGATCGCTGTCGCTCTTAATTTAAATGAAAAGTGAAATTGGTATTTTATAGCTCTCTCATTGGTTATATTGCAAAACTAGCGGTGTCACTTATCACTGAAACCGTTGCGGTAGTGAAAACCACTAATGACTGAAAAGCAACATTAGTTATTCAAGTGGTATGCTGTTTCAGTTCGTAGTTATTGCATTTAATGCAAAATTAGGCATTGTAGTCTGCAGTTTGAACTATATGTATGAGTTGTACTTAAATAATTGTGGTTTCTGCATTACCAGCAGTATGTTTCTGGCGTTGGGCTTTGACAAAATTGTTGTGATTTGTTTTATACTTTTATTTAAATTTGTCAGATGAGAATCTGTCTTTATTTTGAACAGTTTAATTTGATAATCTAAGTGAGTTTTCATTTATTCTATTTGGTGATTGGCAAGATTTCATTTAACCAATCTTTTTCATGTTATTCAACAATAACCTCTTGCACTGTAGAGAGACAGATGAAAAGCACTTGAATTTGAGTGAAATGATTTGTTGTTTTAGCTTTTTGAATTTCATTTTCATTATTTTCCTTAATTGTTAGCTTCTTTATTTCTCATTTTTATGAAAAAATCTGTTACGGCTTTAAAGTTCTCATTTTATTATTCTCTTAAATAATGTGCAGCCGATACATCAAAGAAAACTGATGCCAAGGCTCAGGCCTTGAAGGCTGCAAAGGCCGTAAAGTCATCAAGTACCTTCAAGAAGAAGGCTAAGACTATCCGCACCAAAGTAACCTTCTATCGACCAAAGACACTGAAAAAAGACAGGAACCCTAAGTATCCTCGTATTAGTGCACCTCCGCGCCATAAACTTGATCATTACCAGATTCTGAAGTATCCTTTGACCACAGAATCTGCTATGAAAAAGATTGAAGATAACAATACCTTGGTTTTCATAGTTGACATCCGTGCTGACAAGAAGAAGATCAAGGATGCCGTGAAGAAAATGTATGATATCCAGACCAAGAAGGTCAACACACTTATCAGGTATACCTGTATTTCCATTATTTTTTTTTTGTAGTCCTAAGTGTTTCAAACTATCAACTTTTTATGTTTCTCTGATGCTTGTTTGTATTATTCACATATTGCCCAGCTTACATCTGGTTTTATTCTTGTGCTCACATTATTTTTTTATATATATATATTTTCAAATGGTGGAATTGCCAATTTCATGTTTGTGAGAATGGTGGAGGAACTATGATGCTGTGTATTGATTTTTGTTGCATATTATATTAGAAACACTGATGCATGTTCCCTAGAAATAAGCTAATGTAGTCTTTGACTGAGTGAGTTTGTTTGGTGCCACTAACTTCATGTTATTTATTTCATCTGTAGTCGTCAGTTTTGGTTAAACTAAAAATATATTTTTGATTACTCATCTATTACTCTTTCCATTTTTTGCAGCTGCAACATTTTAGTTTGATTGGTGTCTTAGAATGATGGCTTGCAAAATAAAACAAAATAGTTTTCGAAATTTAGTAAACATTGATTATTGTAATATTTCTCTTGCCATGTGATTGTGTGAGAGAATGTTTTGCTTTTCTCTAATGAGCTTGCTGTTTTCAGGCCGGATGGCACCAAGAAGGCATACGTTAGGTTGACGCCCGACTATGATGCTCTGGATGTTGCCAACAAAATTGGGATCATCTAAAGAACTTTGTCTCTGCATTTCAGTCTTGTCCTTTTTCTTTATGCTACTGGCTGGACACTCTGGTTTTTGTAACTCGTATGCTTAACCAGATTTTATTGCATTTTAGATTATTGAGATTGATTGCCAAATTCCATACTTTGTTTATGTTGTGTTACACATCCTTTTGCTCTTGTTCGCATTTAGTCACTTGTGTAGACCTATAAGAAAAGGTGAGGGCTTGGCCTGTTCATTGATTTTAATATTATCCTTCACTTCCTTTGACGTCTGTAATTGATCTTTAGTTAATTTTTTATAAATTATTTATTAGGGACATTGATATTTCTGCCAATAATATATTAATGGGTGTATGCTAAAACAAAGTAATTATAGGCGAAAATTCAATATTTTTATGAACTATCATTGAAAGTGTGTACATATAGTTTTTTTTATTATTAGTATTATATTTTAATAGAATAAAATAATACTAATGCATGTTAAAATGAGATAACTAGTGGTCAAGAAAACAATAAAAATTCGTCCAATCGATAGAAATCCATGTTAAAAATTACTCTCCTTTATTTGTCCCACTAATTAATCTCATTTCTTAAAATAGTAATTTTTTTTACACTCATTAATAAATTATTAATTTTATTACATTCAGTTTTTGTGCTTTTTCAATTTGAAACTAATAATAGGGGAACTACATTCAATTTCTGTGCTTTTTCAGTTTGAGACTAATAATAGGGGAGTACATTATTTTGAAATTTGTGTTGGACTTGTTATTAAACTCGCTTGAAGCCTTGAACAAATCTTTTTTCGCGTTATGGAATCCCTCGAGGATTAAAAATAAAAGAAACATGTTTCGACAATGGGCCGATGATTTAGCCCAGTATATATTTAGTAAGAAAATCCATTAAGCAGACGCATTCTTCCTTTTCAACAACAGCTCTACTCCGTCCCTTCGCTCGGTTGCCTCAGATGGCGATTGCCGCCGCTATTACGTTGCCCTTGGCCGCAGTCAAACACCGCTTTCTTTCCTCGACGTATTCATCTCTTTGGTTCTCTTCTTCATCGGCTCAGATTCCGAGTTTTAATATTCGTTCCACTACTAGTAGTGTCGGTAATAAACCTAGTCTCCGCGTCTTTTCTTCGATGAGCACTCAGGCTCCCGAGAAGGCCTCCGCCACGTCGTTTCTAGATCACAAGGAGAGCGGAATTCTTCATTTCGTCAAGTACCACGGACTCGGCAATGACTTCATATTGGTATTCTTCCTACTTGTTTTCTATGCTTACTTGTTTGTGTGCAAGTCTTTTGTTAAATTACAAAGTCATGCAATAAAAACGTTGAAACCAGGGGTGTTCACGTTGATAGATGTTGCAATGGATTGGAGTGGGGATCCCTTTCCAATATTTGTTTTATTTTGTGTACTCACTAGCTGTAGCGTTTTATTTTGTTTATATTTGGAGCTAATGTAATTGGTAATGCGATGAAATTCTTTGGATTGATACGTGTTTACATACATTCGATTAGGTTGATAATCGAGACTCTGAGGAACCCAAAATCACACCGGCACAAGCTGTGAAATTGTGTGATAGAAACTTTGGCATTGGAGCTGATGGAGTTATATTTGCATTGCCAGGCATTGATGGCACTGATTATACTATGAGGATCTTCAATTCTGATGGCAGTGAGCCTGAGGTGTGTTTTCCTTGCTACTTATGTTTGTGTTGCTTCAGTTGGGTTACTTGATATGATATCGACCTATAGAATGTTTTTGCCGTCAACGAATATTTGAAGTTGCATTGTACCAAATGGTTTTATTTGTTATACACTTGTACTCCAGGCAAAAACTTGAATTGTTACATATAAAATACCACTCAAAACTGTGTCCCGATTAACCTGAAGTTATGAAAGCATTATGTACTGGATAATGGTAGGGGTAGTGACAGAGTTACCTTACATGTTTGTTTCTTTGCTTGCTTGCGCTGGAAAGCAGGGGATTATCATACTCGGTTTCATCTATTCCAATTTTTCCTGTCACTTATGTTTAACTGTCTATTACTTTTTAACACTTTACTTGTTTATTCCTTTTTGTATTAAATTACATGGACAGGTTGTAGATTTGATATCTTCTTTGTCTCTTTTCGATATGGGATGCTCTTGTATGTTGATTCTGGCTTTTGTTTACACAGATGTGTGGTAATGGAGTTCGATGCTTTGCCAGATTCATAGCGGAGCTCGAGAATCTTCATGGGAAGCATAGGTTTATTTCATTCAGTAGTGTCCTGATTACCTTGGAGCTGCTGGCAAAACCTTTAAACGCTACTCATCTCTAATTTGGTGTTGCAGCTTCACCGTGCATACTGGCGCTGGTTTAATTGTTCCTGAGATACAAGAAGACGGAAAGGTACTACCAGATTCTCATAACTTAGTTGTGGCTTTAGTTTTTAGGAAGTAATATTTTATTTTGGTAAGCATCTCAGCCTGTCACTTGTGTGATACTCTCTATGATGCACCACCTTTCTGCTTCACTTTTATGCCGAATTGTTCAGCACCTTGTTTTATTTATCAGGTTAGAGTTGATATGGGTCAGCCTATTCTGAAGGCATCAGATGTTCCTACAAAGTTAACGGCGAATGTAAAACAGGCTGCTGTTAAGGCAAAGTTAGATGTAGATGGGCAAATCTGGGATGTTACTTGTGTTAGTATGGGGAATCCTCACTGTGTCACTTTTGGCACAGAATCATGCAATGTATGCTCTATTTATAACTTTTCTTTTTATGGCTTATCAGAGAGAATGATATGGTAATCACTTTCTTCCTTATGGATTATGGACTCAGGAGTTGCAAGTGGATGAACTAAATTTAGCTGAAATTGGCCCAAAATTTGAACATCATGCAATGTTTCCTGCCCGAACAAACACAGGTGTGGATCCGTTCTTACTTGCACTACATAGTTGAACCTGCCATTACTAGAGTGTAATCTTTTTGTCTGATATCTTTTTAAATCATGTTTTCATACTAGCTTGCTATAAGATCCTACTATTAGTTCTGAAGTCTATAAATGTCATTTCATGCAGTGTAACTGTAGAATGTCAGGGAAGATGAGTTTGTGCCATCTCTATTTTGTTGTTCTCGCATTTGAACAGGAAAGAAGATATTCTACTTGCTAATCTCCACATGTATTGTTATCCTGCGAATCTTTTGTTGTAAATGTCAATTATCTTCTGAACACCTCAAAGATGGGGTTCTTGATATCTCTTTCTGTAACGTTCTTGTAAATACGATGTTGAAGATTTTGGTTGATTGTGGGCTTGGGCTTTATTTGGTTTCAAGAAGTAGATGATTGAATGACCCATTTCTGAACTCAAATCTGCAACTGATAAACTCGTGGAACATTGTTTGACATATTGCAGAGTTTGTTCAAGTATTCTCTCCAAGTCACCTTAAAATGCGCGTCTGGGAACGTGGGGCAGGTTTGTATTTCTCTTATTCTCCACATCTATAACTAGATACACTAAGTTTTCTTGTGCATTTCTTTAGCCTTATTCTGTTACAAGCTGTTTCATCCACAAATGGTGTTATCCACCATGCACAACCCCTATCCTCTCAAAGTTTGACGTGTGAACGAAATTCAATTGCTACTGTAGGTGCAACACTAGCCTGTGGAACAGGTGCTTGTGCTGTTGTTGTTGCTGCAGTTCTAGAGGGTCGTGCAGATAGGGTAAGTTAGAAACTTTTTGTCTCTCGGGGTATATGTCATTTAAGATTGCACAATCGACATAAAGTCTCCATTGGCATGCGAATATTGATTTTTCCTCGTTTTTCACAAATCACATTGCTTCTACTTCCTCTCGTGCACCTCTTGATCTCTGATTCCATTTTCGCGGACACACAGAGATGCACGGTGGATTTGCCTGGAGGGCCACTAGACATTGAGTGGAGAGAAAGTGACAATCACGTATACATGACGGGGCCTGCAGAGTTAGTATTTTATGGATCCATTCCACTGTGATGACTTGGTTTTTGTTCCATAGAATTTAGACTTGTTGCGAGCTTTCCAGAACAGCCACACTTTGAGAAAGGTAATCATGCCGAGTTTCTGAAAATTCTGACATTAATTTCCTTATTTGTGTATCACTCAAAACCTAAATTGTGTTTCCTGTAATTTTATTTGGAATGGAAAAATACCTGAAGCTATTGCTGTAGTTTTTTTTTAAAGATATATTGCTGGAGTTACTTTTTCATGCTTAAGAAGAAGAATGCCATGGTTCTTGAAATTGTTATATTTACTGTTTGGAACCATCCATCGTCAAGACATCCCATTTCTAGGCTTTAGATTATTAAGATTAAGAACAAAGCTTCTACGGCTGCATTCCATCTTGCTCATATCATTTATCTGTATAAATATTAATGTTATTCTTTTGACCCTAAGTCGAGCTAAATTTTTTTAAATTATTCTGAGGAAACAGTTGGAAATCTGTATCTTTCGCTCGTATAGTATGATGCTTATATTTTGAACATCAAACCTAGTTAACTTCCATCCATTTGATGATTGAAGGAGGGTGGCTTGTAAATTGTGACGTACTAGCTAGAAGAATTTCATGCTATTTACCTGTGTATGCTATAAAATTTAAATATATAGGGCCTAATTATTATAAAAATCAACATAAACATATCGAAAAATGAGATAAAAATTTGTTAATGTTAATAGTTAAGATGGTATTTTCAAGTTTTAGAAAGGGTAAATATATGTGAGAACAACTTTTGGTTTAGCTATTTATAATCTTTGAAACTTTTACTAAATGTAGACGTACAAATATTATTGTTATTATAATCTTTGTACTTGTTTAGTTGTGTTTATATTATTTCCTAGCTTAGGCCCTGATAATTTAAATCAAAATATAAGTATTCAACTTTTAGCATAAAGTTCGATATTTGAGGCCAATAATATAGCATATACTTAATTAAAAAATACATAAAATTAGTGAAAAAAATCGAGAATGTGGAATGACGATGAGAATATAAATATAGTTGAATGTAGAAAAGATTGACATTTGTGGAACGACAAAGCATTTCATTTCATTAGTGCGGTTGCTGCTGCTGACCATTTCTTGAATAACTGGATGAATAGAATTTTGTAGAAAGGTTGATATTCTCAAAGATAAACTGGACATTTGGTTAATGTGCATGCACCACAAGATCTTTATGTAACGTTGGGTGGTATTGTGATTTAATCCGTGTCTAAATTTGATTTGTTAAGTTCAAATATGAACTCGTACAAAAATGACGTAAAATGATAAAGATACGATAAAAATCTAATTTGATTAAAACATTAAAAAATTCGATACAAAGAAGACATAATAAGATTGAGATAATAATTAGATATGATTAAGACAATTAATGTTATAATAACGCTTAAATTAAATTACAGTAATAAAAGTATACAACTCAAATTTAATAACTATTATAAGTGAAGAAATTAAAATAAACACTTTTTTTAAATTAAATTATTAGCGGATATGTGTGCCCAATTGTATTAATGGATAATATGACACAAATTCTTTTTTTTTAAAAATTTTACATTGATTTAAACAAATACTTTACATGTCTCTATAGAAACTCGAATCCATGACCTCTAAATCATATATATATATATATATATATATATATATATATATATATAGGTATAACACAAAAATTTTGTGTGCTTAAGCGGTGGTTCATTTTAAAATATTTTTTGCACACCACAATTAAAAACAATCTAACTATTTCTCAAATGTTATATATATTGTTTGTGTTTATTGAACATTTGAAAAAGAAATACTACCCATAAAACAATTACTTGCAGCCTGATTCGCAGGCAAGTATATGGTCAACTTATTAGTGTTTCAAATTTCTCTTGCTTAATATATTAGAAAATAATTAATAATTGGGAATTACATGTTGAAAAAATAACTATGTGCTTGGGTATTATTATATTATTGACTCTCTTACAACCGCAGAATTGTTAATCAAGTCAACAGCCGTACGTTGAATTACGTTCTCATTATTTAATATTTTATATGAGTATGATAATTTTAAGATTTTTCAACTCATCATTTAATAATTTATCTTTCAAATCAAAAATTAATTATTAAATTATATTTTAGATTTTAAAATAATAATATTGTAAC
>JAPKLW010000188.1:7953-37919 GCA_026898455.1 Plectranthus barbatus
TATATATATATATATATATATATATATATATATATATATATATATATCTGAGTACTGAACAGGGGCATTTTAGTAAAATGCTTAAGAATGAATTCTTGGTTACCAATATAAGTAGGGTTGTAAATGAATTAAATTGTTCGTGAAGTACTCGTGTTTTGATTCGATAAAAGTTCATTTATTAAACGAACTAAACTTGAACATTATAATATTCGATTCATGAGCAAGCTCGTTAACTAAAATTAGTAAAAAAATATAAAATAATTAATTTTATAAAAGTAATATTTTCATGATTTAAGAGTAAAAATAATAAATCAGTCTAGTAATAAGAGAAATTGAATTTAAGCATTTATATGATATTATTTATGGAATAAATAACTTTTAATTTTTAAATAATAATGAATATTTTGAATATATTCTAAATTTAGAAAGTTCTGAAAAAGCTCGTGAACTTCAAAGTATTTGATAAAAAAGCTCGACTCGATACCAAGCGAATCAAATTTAAACACGGCACTACTGAACTCGACTCGATTCGATCACACCCTAAATATAAGTATATACATCATCCATCACTCTTCTAAATGGGGATGAATATGAGTATGTGAGTTTGAACGGCATGTTACACAATTTATGGTGTTGATAAAGTTGTGAATGTGGGAAATGTAAACTTTGTGGATTAAACCTGTGATTGGGGGAGGGTGGGTGGTTTGGAAAAGTTATATTCTCACTGTGGGCATGTGTGTGTGTGGATGAGGTGTGTTTGTGAGTGGGATCTTTATATGTATTTATTGTCTGAAAACAAAGACAGACAGCAACTTGTGTGTTTTCTCTCTCTTCCCCCCTCTCATCATCAACTGTGAGATTCTTGATTCATCTCCCCCTCTCTTTATTGCTTCTGCTTGTCTATATCCCAAACCAAAATATCTGTTTCTGTGATCAGCCTTCCATCTCTCATGTAGACTCTGAAACCTCACAAGCAACCCCATCCCAGAGAGAGAAACATGCAGGAAGTTGATCAACACAATTTGGAGTTTATTTCAACTGCAGAAACACATGCAAACAAGAAAAGGTAAGAAACACTATTTCTCTGTACAAGTTCCTGAATTTGTGGAGCACAAATTTTCAAGATTCTCAAGTATGTGAAACTTTGCAGGAAGATGAGTGAGAGGGTTGTGGTTGCTGTGAAAATAGAGGAGAATGTAAAGAAACAGTATAGAAATGAAGGGCCTCCATCTGATTGCTGGTCTTGGAGAAAATATGGCCAGAAACCCATCAAAGGATCTCCCTATCCAAGGTTCATTTTGCATGCACACCCCTTCTCTCTCTCATACATATTTTGCAAAACTACTTAATCTTCATGAGGAGCTAAAAAAAATAGGGTCCCTCAAATTTCAAGATTCCACTAAGCCAATGTTTTATGCCATATGAGAAGACTAACCAAGAAAGGAGATATGTACAACACTGCATGCAGGGGGTACTACAGGTGCAGCACATCCAAGGGCTGCTCAGCTAAAAAGCAAGTGGAGATATGCAAGACAGATTCATCAAAGCTCATCATCACCTACACATCCACCCACAATCACCCAGGCCCAGATCTCTCTCTCCTCGCCAACTCCGCCGCCGCTCAGTCTCCAAACCTAGAACAAGAAACTGAAATTCCATCAACAAATTGTGAAGAGCATTTCCAATACTCCTCTCAGTCGGTGAGCCAGGAAATTCATCAAACACCTGGCGCGCACTACAGAGATGAGTCTGTGGGGCTGCTGAAATCAGAGGAGAATGATTTCTACGACGAGCTCGAGGAGCTGCCCACTTCCTCTTTCTTCACGGCGTTCATGAAGAGCAGCTTGTGTGAGGATAGAATTGCTGTGAATCTATCTTGAAAGTGTGTGTTTTAGGTGCAGTGTGTGTAGACCTCCTTTTTTTTCTTCTGTGTATGAATGTTAATGTTAATGTTAATATTAAAACTGTAGCTACTGGTAGTTGGATCAATTTTTTTCTGGGCCCACAGGTGCACGTGCGCGTGCCTTATCCGTTGTAAATTATATTTTATTTTCTAGTTTATAAATTTTAATTTTTAGAGATATATTTGATTAAATTATAGTAGCAAAAAAAGTATAAACCATTGTCTCGATTTGTGCAAGTGCTGCTTTCTCGCACTTGATGCACGTGAAAAACGAAACGCAGAGTAAGGTGTGTGAGAGAGAATAGATATATATATAATTATATATATATAAGGCTAAAAGTAGTAAATTTATGTAGTGGTAATTTATATGGATGTCGTATTTGACGCACCCATATTTACAAACTGCACCAAACTCGAACAATATTATTCTATGGGGATTATTCTTTTATCGTTTATGCATCGCTTTTTTTTTCAGATATGATTTGAAATTTACAGTATAATATAGAAAACGTGAAACTTGTAAATTTAGGGACTGTTTGTCGCAAATATTCGTGACCAAAATGATACTCCCTCCGTCTCACTCTATTAGTCTCATTTGTCTTTTTGGTCTGTCTCACTCTATTAGTTCTATTTCCTAAAATAGCAAACTTTTTCACACTCATCAATAAAATATTAATTCCACTAAACTCACAAACATTGGTTCCTGTGCCGAAACCATATGGTACTAATAGCGCAGGACGGAGGTAGTATTTCGATAAAACTAACGTAGAAAATCGGAAAAAGGAGAGTCTGTAAAGAGAGACAAATTTGGCCGGTAAATTAACCCTTACTACCTAAGCATGCTCAAATATCACTTGACCAACACATTTGTATCTAATTACTCTCTCTCTCTCTCTCCAGTGTCCCCAAATATGAGATCAATATAAGAATATGGCTGAGGTTTTCAGCAAAAAGAATGATAGATAGTAAAAATGCTGATCAGCGTGGAGAAATATTATGATATATGATAGATGAAATGTATGTTTCCGATCACAGAGCTTAAACTATCAATTCTTGCTACTTCTTTCTACCTTTTTGGGAGAGAGAAAAATTGCCCATCGTCTCTGGAGAATTCAAAAGCAGGAAATACTTGAATGAACGGACACAAGAAAGCCATGGTTTTCAGCAAGTACTCTGAGTATGTAACTTCTCATTAACAGCCTTGTAGCATTGCAGACTGCAAAGAGGGAGCTTCGACTTTGAATCCCGGTACCTGTATGCATTGGTGCAAGACGGCCCAGCACATATCTCCCGAGGAGGAGGGTAACTGAAATTTCATAATGCATCGAGAATTTTATGGTCTATGAACACTTATACAGACAGTCAATGAAACATATCTTACCTGCAAGGACTGGACTCGAAAAATCTGGGCAAGCCCATCTCTTGTGGGAATGTGACTGTAGTTCCAGTCGGGCCCATAACCGTCCTAATGGTGTTTGATGAAAGCATTTGAGCATTAGTCGCCTTCCCCTGTTTAGCAGAAGTAGTGGGCATAAGTTTTCCATCACTGGATATTGAATATATTGATATAGTCATGTTCCAAAGAAAATACCTGCGCCAACTCTTCTTGACGCTTCTTCATCTTCTCTTCTCGTTTCTTTCGACTAGAATCTTGACCAAGTATTTTTCTGATCGCCTCTGCCTACGATTATCGAAACAACAAACTAGCTTATAAACCTTTTTCTACTTTGAAGCAAGATAAAGCAGTCCAAATCAATTAGTTAGTTAACCTCTGATTCACGAGCTGCTTTCTCATTCTGCAACCTACGCCTCTGAGCAGCCTCCACCTTCTTCAGTTGTTGCTCTACTTCTGTTAATTTCTCCTTTTGTTCTGGTCACAGAAGTTAGGAAAGAAATTAAATGACTGATAATAAGAAAATATTTAATGATCATTATGAAAAGGGATTTGCACTGACTTCTTGGTGGTGCTGGTGGTAACCCATTCGGGAACTCAATTTGACTTGGACCAGACGCTGAGGCATCCTTGCTTACAAGGGCTCTCTGACGAGTAGTCAGAGCTATTTCCCTCTTGTTTTCTGTAGGTAACTCACATAGATCCTTCTTTTGACTTTTCTTCTTCCTCCCATCATGATCACCATCAGAGAAAGCTTCTTGTTCCTCTTCATAATCCGTGTCTCCAGATCTAGATCTCTTGGAATCTCGCCTTCCAAAATCTTCTGTGGTTTCATTTTTCGCCCCCTTCATCACTTTTCTGGTCGGCTGTGCCTCCAAATCCTTGAATCCAGACATCTTCGAAGTCTTTAGTTTCTCCAGGTACCTGATCTCATCATCTTCGTCGTCTTCATCGAATTCCCCATCCAAAACTCGTCTCTTAGGCACCCTTTTGCTCTTACGAACTGAATCTAATTTATCACCATTTTTATCATATGTGTTTTTTGTGGATGTCCTCCCCATCTCCTCTCTCCCAAAACTGAAATTACCTTTTGAGAAATCCTTCCACGGAACCCCTTGCAAGGAACCTTTCTTATTGTGAGGTGGGGAATGATATTCATCAGAACTTTCCTGAAATGAGAACGTGCCAAAGATGGAGTCAGCCACGTAGTAATACCAGATAAATCACAATCAGCAAACTTGAATGCAGGATATTCGTTTATACCGACATTTAATGAATGAGCCTTGTATTTACTATTTCTTTCCAACACTAATTTATCCCTCGAGTAGGGTACTTTTCTTCAACAGATTCATCGAGATAGAAATAATTTGAGGCTATGAAAACAAAAGCAATGAAATGAGGCTAAGAATAATTATCCAGGCATTTCATTCTTTCCAGTACAGCATAACTACAACATGAAACATGTTAGAAACAGCTTCTCGGGACAGATCATTATTTACTATCTAGTTCAAATCAAGTTACTAGAATTTAAATTGAGCTTAAACCACTTGGGATATCCAATAAATTCATAAACTCTGTAAATTTCAGCATGCACTCAAGAATGAAAACATCTAATATCCCTTGAGAAGTGCATAAATGATTTGACCGTTCAGCAACTAAATTGAAACCGATAGAGCAAGTTAGATGAGGTGAGAGATGTGTTGTCTGCAAATTTTATTTTTTTTTTTTTTTGAAAGAACGGCAATTTGGAGAACCTGTGGGACCAGCCTCTGTCGTGGCCGAGCATTGTCAGAGGATTGACTGGCCTTTGTCGTAGACCCACTGCCTGATTCTCCATTAGAACTAGATTTAGTCTGAAGCGTGCGTTTCACACCAACAACCTTCAACTTAACTTTTTTCAGCCTATTCTCACTTCCTGCCCCATCACATGTACCGTTACTTACAACCCCATTTGATCCACCAACAGGCAAGGACCTTGAAACACACTGATTCAAATTGAACATTTTTCCCCCAGAGTTTCCAACGCTATCACCAATGTTCTCATCGCTTGAGACCTTACTCGTATCATCTGAAGTTGGTGCCACTGACTGAGGGGATTGATCAGGTAGTGGCTGCCCTTCAGGTCTAGGCCGACGTGATGTTTGGCTTCTCTTCTTTTTAATAGAAACTCCCATAGACTCGCGTGGAGGGCCCCTAGATTGATCCATTTTAACAAGATTGCTGGTTCCAATGTCAGCAATGGTACACGTTCCAATATGCCTTAACTCAAGTTAGGGTAAACATCCCCCTCATAAGGTCTGCAAATATGATAATGATTTAACTATTAGACTAGATAAGCACAAGAACAAGGAGCACTACAGATATACTTGGGAATCAGACTAGATATTTTACAAGATTAATAGCTCAGCTCAAACATCAACAAAAGTGTTTCCTCATCGCTACCCAACCAACTAATAGAGTAAGAAAGAGAGACCAAGCAAAATTAAATTCATATGCAACCTCTACGACACAAGCTCATCTTACATGCAAAAAATAATAACAAGTTCACAACAAAAACCATAAAGTCATAAACAATTGAATCAATGCTACCATATTTTGTCAAGGCGCAACAAAAAGAAGTCGAATCAACAGTGTTGTAATGTAGAAACAGCCAATTCAAACTCTCGTTTCGGCAAAACACAATTCACCAGGCAATCAAGTCGACAAAAACACAAATTACAAACACATTCCACTCCACAGCCCAAAAGCATACTCAGCAACAACAATAAAACACAAAATCCCCCTCACGTGGAGCGATCGCCAGGCACAGTTGAAACCAAACACAATTGAACAAAATTCCCAAATTGAAACACACTCAACCGACGCCTGCTAACAGAGAATGTCGGAGCAAAATTTAAAAAGGACAAATCGAGAAAACGAAAATTACCAATCGCGATAGGAGGCGGCGAGATGGAGAGGAGGGAGGAGCGGGAGTTATAATTAAGGGCAATAGAGATAATGGGACGGTGAATAGATGAAAACAGAAAAGTGCGGGTATGGTTAGAGAGAGAAAGATGGGGGAAAATAAAGGGTTGTTTGGATGTTTGTGTTAGGGTTAGAGAAGATAGATAGAGGGGAGTGGCGTTGTTGTTGTTGTTGTTGATATGGTGGGTTACTATAGTAGTAAAGAAGACTCCCAATTTCTTCTCCATTTTTTTCACACCTGATTGTGTGTGTGTTTGTTTTTGGGTGGGGGCTATTTGGACTCGGACTCGGCCTCGCGACTCAGTAAGGTCCTGGCGAGTTCACCCGGGATCCTCTGCCCTATTTTGCTCCTCTTCTTTTATTTTTTCCCTCCCCGCTCTCTTCTACAAATTTATGCTGCAACTACATGCGCAGGATATTGCCCCTGCACTTCCCACGGCTCATTTTAGCGACGTCACGCTCCCTCCACGTGCCTTGCTTTTTAGTTTATTACTTTTTCCTTCTTCCATAATGTAATTACGTTTTACTCCAAATAATTTAATAAATATGTGTAATTTACTTTTTTATATTTTTTTTTCTTTCAAAATGTGTTCTATTTTGCACAAATTGTTCAGTTTTCGTCCAAATTATCTACAAATATCAATTTTAATAAAAAAAAGGTGAAAATATATTTTATTGTAAATCAAATTCTTTGTGCATCACATATATTATATATACTAAATATTAATAAAATAACAAAGATCAGATCATGTATAGAAAATAGAGAATTAATATATTCACTAATATTATATATATATATATATATATATATATATATATATATCTAAATTATATCCAAAATAATATCCACTTAATAAATATATTTACAAGTGAGAATATCAAAAAAAAGGATTATGGAAAGAGATATTAATTAATACCTTGGAAAAATATAAGTTATTAAATTATTATTAAAATATCAATTATTTGTTTTTTTATTATACAATGTATTATATACATACCAAATTAAACAATATCATATAATTACAATTGGAGATTATTTTTTATATTTGGCTTTCAAAATGGTTACAAAAACATAGACTGGTATAATAAAAAAATATTTTAAGGTTCTCAACAATTTTGAAAATTGAATTTTAGTAACTAATCGTAGTTCACATGTCTAAATAATTTTATTTTAGAATATATCGTAGTAGTGTAAATATCAATTAAAAATTAAAACCACATTTATTTTTTAACAGTCCAACCTGCGATATTATATTTATATCTCCATCTATTCTTTTTATTTTATTTTGAAAAAAAAAAGAAATCATCATAAACATATGTCCTCCACCAAAAGACCAAAAGATATGTATCAATTTATATGAGCAAATTATGATGAACAATTAATTTTCCTAAAAAAATGAACACTCAGTCATTATAAATAAATAATAATCAATTATAAATATTAATTTAACAAAAATATTATTATATATAGTGGACTTTCTTTTTCAAATCATTAATCAAACCAATTTCATTGATTAAAATGGGTTTTAATATAAGAGGTTAAGTGGTTTTATGAAGGATAGAAATGTACAATGAGAAAAAAGAAAAATAAATTAATTAAAATAAAGAGGGAGATATTATATAATTGGAGCTCTGCAATTCACTCACTTGTATAGTATCTCAATATAATTTTTACCACTGCTATAATTAGCATCCCCACATTTCCCCCAAAAGCAAATTCTAGGGTTTAATACTCTTCCAAAACATGTCAAAACGAAAATTCGGATTCGAAGGATTCGGCATCAATCGCCAAGCTACGTACAACTTCGACCGCTCCCAACCGGCTCAAAGCTTGTACGTTCCTCCGTCCTCCCGCGGCGGCGGCGGCGGGGTTGGGGACGATGATGATGACCTCGAGAATATTGACTACGCGGACGACCGTGAAGCTGCGGACGACGTGGCTTCGAACAATAACAACGGTGCTGCGGCCGAGGACGATGAAGTTGATCCTCTTGATGCGTTTATGGAAGGACTTCAGGAGGATTTGAAGGCGGCTCCGCCGCCCAAGGCCAAGGACAAGTTGGATAAGTATAAGGATGACGTAGAAGAAGATCCGATGGAGAGTTTTATGAAGGCGAAGAAGGATTTGGGCCTGCAGTTGGCTGCAGAGGCGCTGCACGCAGGTTACAATTCTGATGAGGAGGTTTATGCTGCGGCGAAAGCGGTGGATGCAGGAATGGTCGAGTACGACTCTGATGACAACCCCCTTATTATTGACAAGAAGAAGATTGAGCCGATTCCCGCGCTTGATCACAGCTCAATTGACTACGAGCCGTTCAATAAGGATTTCTATGAGGAGATGCCTTCAATTTCAGGTAATTGAATTTGGTAGTTCTTTGGGATACATTAAACATCGCCCAGTAATTTGACATATTGCCGTGTTTCTATTCATCGCTTTGGCCCGGGTTATGAACTTATGGGTGTGTTTTTTTTCCCCTTTTGTGAGTGGTGATGGTGGTTCGAGTTTGCAAGTTATGCTTTACAGAACTAAACATGATCTTCTAGAAGTCATAAACATTAGCTATTAGCAGTCTATGCGACTTATAAGATACAGGGGTTGGTATTTCCAGCTTAGATCTTGGTATTCTGGCAGGTTCTAGTGACGAATCGCTTTTGTATTAATTTGGGGCTTTGTTCAATCGGGACTCGTTTCTATTCTGTTATACTTGCAAAAGGTTCACTCTGACCTCGGTCTTGAAAAATCAGTATCAGCTGTACTATTGGCTGGTGGTACTGTTTCGTAAAGATTGTGCGGCAAGTCAATTAAATTAGTAACTTGTAATTTTGGATGTAAAGTTGCTGTCTAATATAACTCTAGAAAGTGGTTCTAGCAGAGATTTAACTCTAGAAATTCAAGTAAGCATATAATTAATAGAAAATTAAGTATTATAATTATGTAGAACATCACAGCAAGAGACACCTGGTTTGTTGGATATTATTGTGGATCATATTTTGATGCATCGCATTGCATTCTGATGTTAATTGGTAATACCTTTAAGCACCAAGAACTTTAGGTATTGTTTGATATTTTTGGATGGCCTAGCGCTAATGTGGATCGATAATTATATGTTGGTTGTCTCCATCCATGTTCGCTAACTTCTCTCAAATAAATGCACAGAATAAGTACCATTTGAAATGATATTTGTGATGTCACACTAGCCCTGCAATTGAAATCTCTTAGGTTATCAAGTATACATGTAGTCTTTGGAGTATTTATATGGAAATATTTGGTTGATATATTTTCAGGCATGAGTGAGCAGGATGTAGCAGAGTACAGGAAGAGCTTAGCTATCCGTGTTTCTGGTTTTGATGTCCCAAGGCCAGTTAAGAGTTTTGAAGATTGTGGATTTTCTGCAGAGCTAATGAAAGCCATAGCAAAACAAGCTTACGAAAAACCTACACCAATACAGTGCCAAGCTTTACCTATTGTGCTGTCTGGAAGTGACATTATTGGGATAGCAAAAACTGGCTCAGGAAAGACTGCTTCATTTGTGCTTCCTATGATTGTCCATATTATGGATCAACCTGAACTTTCTAAAGAAGAAGGCCCAATTGGGGTGATATGTGCACCTACTAGAGAATTGGCTCATCAAATATATTTGGAAGCTAAGAAATTTTCCAAATCTTGTGGTATCCGAGTGTCTGCTGTTTATGGTGGGATGTCCAAGCTCGATCAATTCAAGGAACTAAAAGCAGGGTGTGAAATAGTTGTGGCAACTCCAGGGAGATTGATAGATATGATCAAAATGAAGGCACTAACCATGTTGAGAGCAACCTATTTAGTACTTGATGAAGCAGATCGAATGTTTGATCTTGGCTTTGAGCCACAGATAAGGTCAATAGTGGGTCAAATAAGGCCAGACCGTCAAACATTACTCTTTTCAGCAACTATGCCTCGAAAAGTTGAAAAGCTTGCTAGGGAGATTCTCTCTGATCCTGTAAGAGTAACTGTAGGAGAGGTGGGTATGGCCAATGAGGATATTACCCAAATTGTCCATGTGATGCCATCAGATGCAGAAAAGTTGCCCTGGCTTCTTGAGAAGCTTCCCGGAATGATTGATGAAGGGGATGTGCTGGTGTTTGCTTCAAAAAAGGCAGCAGTTGATGAGGTTGAATCACAGCTGCTCCATAGAGGTTTTAAGGTAGCTGCACTTCACGGTGACAAAGATCAGGCTTCTCGTATGGAGATTCTGCAAAAATTCAAATCTGGAACATACCATGTACTTGTTGCAACTGATGTTGCTGCTCGGGGTCTTGATATCAAGTCAATTAAATCTGTTGTCAACTTTGATATAGCTAAAGACATGGACATGCATGTACACCGTATTGGAAGGACAGGTCGTGCTGGGGACAAAGATGGAACTGCATACACCCTCATAACTCAAAAGGAGGCAAGATTTGCTGGTGAATTAGTTAACAGTTTGATTGCTGCTGGTCAAAATGTGTCTGCAGAGCTCATGGATCTTGCTATGAAGGTAATTTACTGTTTCAAAAAAAAAAATTCCCTGGAAATGTGTGTGTTTGTGTTGGGGGGGGGGGGGGTTCTTGAATTGCGTTTTTAGATCATTGGGAGAGTGAAATTGTGAAGTTTTAAAAAAAATGAAATATATTATTTCCTTTGATTATCTTCAAATTCACCCTAGGACAACATTTACTTTAACAATCGTCTCAACTTATTAATGTCCCTAAAAGAATGAGCTTCACCTTTTTCCTTAAATTCTTGTATTTGGTTACGTTTGCAACAAAATTAGAAATGGGGCAATTTCTTGTCTCTTTAATGTCTTGTATTGTTTCTATTATTGGATTTAAGTGCTCTTGTTTTGTTTTAACTGAATGTTGCCTTATTCTTGCTTAATGTATTTCCTTTCTGCATCATTAGGATGGGCGATTCAGATCAAAACGTGATGCACGAAAAGGAGGTATGGAATTCCATATTATATAAATAAATGCTGATGGCTTTCATCATGTTATTTGTGTCTGCATCTCGTTGCATCTCTCATCTTGTTACTAAATGCCTCTAAATGTACGAAAGAGTGTATGTGAACCAGTATCAATTTTTTACAATTAGTTTTATTGGTGTTCTGAGAATCCATCCTACTTATGCAGGTGGTAAAAGAGCTAAAGGAAGGGGAGGTAGTGGCAGAGGAGTTCGTGGTGTGGACTTTGGTTTGGGTATCGGGTATAATCCTGAATCGAAGGCTGAGTCAAATCCTGCACCTAGTCGCTCTGCTACAGTGAATTCACTGAGAACAGGGATGATGACACAATTCAGAAGCAACTTCGTACCAGCATCATCGAACTCCCAGAATCAGTTCGTGCAGAGCAGCCCCGTGCCACAAGCCAATAGACGAATGGTTTTACCTGGCTTCGTATCTGGTGGGACTATCGGTGGTGAAATGCCTGTTACAAAAGTACACAGTGTGCCACCTACAGCATCTGCATCACATTCTACCCCGAACTCTGGAGAAATCAGAAAACAGACACATTCTGAAAGGTAACTTTCCCAGGCTGATGTTTTTAATTACGAGAATTGTCGATTCAGGACCCAAAAAATAGTTTAATTATCGATTAGACCCGAAAAATTAAATAATTCTCAATCCAGGACCTCATATTGAGGTTCTGGATTGAAAATTGTATGATCTTTTGGGTCATGGATTGAGATTGTTGTGATATTTTATGTCCTGAATTAATAATTAATTTTTCAAGTCCTGAATCAATAATTAAACTATTTTGGGTCCTGAATTATAAAATTCCTTTTAATTTTGTATTTTATCGTTGTACATTACATTTATCCGTCTCCTTTAGCTGCCAAATTGACCTGTTTTTCCAATTCTCAGGGATAAAGCAAGAGAAAGGCGGAGGCCCTCGGGCTGGGATCGTTGATGCACGAGGAGGGGCTAATATGTTCCTGCGAAGAAACGGAGTGGAGTTCATTTTGTTGCTGTATTTACACCGACGGAATTGGCCTATAAGTCCATTTCATTTGATGCATTTCTTGTCCCGTACTAGTGTATCATTAAAATTAGAATGCTTACCAATTGTTTGGTATGTAATCAAACCGAATCGGGATGAGTATTGTTTTAATTGGATTTAACTTGTTTATTATTGAGTCAAGCTTTGATTATATCATCTGTTCACGAGCTTGAATAGATTTTTTTAAAAATTTTGGATTTATATTCATTATTTATTGTTTAAAAATAAATTATTTTATTAATTTATTTCTTGCTCCATTTTGTTATTTTTGTTACAAAGCAAATGTTATTTACTAATCAATGAGTTATTATAAATTATTTTTATTAAATCGGCACTTTCAGTAATTTGTATTAATTTATAGTTGACTACTACGTTTTTTTTTTATTTTAAAAAAATAGAATTATATTTATTTAAAATCACACACTCAAATGACTTCGGAAATGTATTGTGCAAATTAACTATATGTTCATAATGTAAATTATTTGACATTGTACTTCTTAAGTCTATAAAATTAGTTTGGTATTATAAAGTTAATCTATCGAAAAATAATTAATTAATTAATGAAAATGTTGTTTTAAAAAATAAATTTAAATATTTGTTGCAATTGTTATTATTATTTACTATATATATGTTATAATATGACAAATTAAAAAGAAAAAGAAATTAACGTCCACGTGATATTTTTAATAACAAAAATTGTTATTTTGATGGACTAATTAACGAGAATCAAGGGCATTGCTCCGATTGAGCTTACGACTTGACTCTTGAGGATTCGGAACACTTGATTAATTCCAATATTCCCTACTCTCTCTCTATATATATTCTTTAATGACTTTTAAATAATTTCTTCATTGAATAAAAATAAGTAACTCCAATTAAATTTGTAATGCTTAAAAATGGAAAAATCCTTCGAAATGTTCTAAAACTTACTTAGTTAGATGATTTTGTTTCAAGGAATTATTATATCCCAAAGTTTACATAATTAGATGATTTTATCTCAATTTTTTTTAAATTATAAAATTATGTACTAATATTATTATTATATTAGGTAAATATGCGCTAAGTCATACATTAAATGTCGATACATCAAATAACATGATCTTTTATTTTATTTTTTAATAGATCAATTTTTCAAATGACATTATTTCGTTTAATGCGTGGTTCAGCACGAAATTTACGTCATTATTAATAGATGGTATATTAACTTAATATATTAAATATTAGGACATAATTTTACAATTTTAAGAAAATGATACAAAATTATCTAATTAAGTAAATTTTGGGACACAATTTCATAATTTTAAAAAATTCAGAAAAAATATCTTTATTAAATACTCCATTCGTTCCGATTATATAGTCCAGTTTGATCTTGTATGTTTGCCAAAAATTATTTAATATTTAAACAAACTTCCAACATTATCCTTATTTAAAGCATAAATTAACCTCTCATTTTCATAATATTACATTTAATATTCTCATTTTCCAAAATTAGTATGATAAATGATTATATAAAAATAATACCAAATATAAAAATTGAACTATATAATTGAAACATCCTAAAATAAGTAACCCGGACTATATAATCGGAACTGAGGGAGTATAAATTTTAATACATTTTGAAGGTTTCGGTTTAAAAATTGTGGCGGTGCAATTATGACTTATCAACTCAATCTCGTTTCTCGGTTGGGCTTGGAATACAAGCAAAAATCCAAGTAATTAAGTAATTAGCATTTTTTCTGCAACTTTCATTTCTATAATTAATGGCAGCATAAACCCTAACTGGAAAATAAACCCTTCTAACTTTTGAGTTAGTAGCGTCGGGGTGACTGATCATGGCGGTTCTCCCCCGTCGATTGGCCGCCGGAGCTCCGGCTTTGGTTCGAAGAATCTCCACGGAGGTGAGTGCGCCGCCTCCGCCGCCCCTCCAGGAGGACCGTCTGTACCGGAGATTGTCTATGCTGCGGCGTCCAGGAATGGTGACTAGCACCATAAATGAGTATGTACGCGAGGGCAGAACCGTCACGAAAATTGAGCTGGAGAGGTGTATCAACGAGCTTCGCAAATATAAACGACATCGAGACGCTCTCGAGGTACGTAGAATTTCTGTGATTTTTTTTTTTTTTTGTGCATATTTATTTTATTTCTGTAACATTTTCTAAATCGAGACTAGCTCGTGTTGAAGAATGATAATGGTAACGGACGATTTTTGGATTATGAATGCTTTATCTTGTGAGTTTGGGGATTTTGGAATTTGGAGTATAACTCTGTACAAACAGTTTTTACCTGATGTTTGCCTCTACTCTCTGTGCTGATTTTGATTGACTCCATTTGCAAAAACACATAAACACGCACATAAAGTTGTTTCCCTTCGTTTGGCGTGTGTGTGTGTGGTGGTGGTGGTGGTGGTTAATTAGGTTAAAAACTGATTTCTTTAACATTTCACGTTCAGATAATGGGATGGATGGAGTTTCGGAAGTTTAACTTCAAGCACAGGGATTATGCAGTTCGTGTGGATCTGATTGCAAAAGTTGAGGGAGTTGCTGCAGCTGAGGAGTACTTCAGCGGCCTCCCTCCAACTGCAAAGGTCCATTGCGTTTATGGCGCACTTCTAAATGGTTATTGTAGGGAGAAGATGATGGATAAGGCATTAGATCTCTTTGCTGACATGGTTATCAAGAAGATGATAACCACGACGTTACCTTTTAACAATCTCATGTCCATGTATATTACATCGGGGCAGCCTGAGAAGGTGATTACCTTAGGAGAAGAAATGAAGAAGTCTAATATCCGGCCAGATACGTGTACGTACAACCTGTTGATGAACAGCTATGCACATCTGGATGACATCGAGGGAGTCGAAAGAGTTTTCGAAGAGATGAAACTGGAAAACGAGAAGGAATGTAATTGGACGTCGTATAGTAACCTAGCCAATATCTATATCAAGGCTGGATATCATGAGAAAGCTAAGTTGGCTCTGCAAAATTTAGAGAAAAAGATTGATTCACGTGATCGCGAGGCATACCATTTCCTGATAAGCTTGTATGCGGGCGTGTCTGCTCTTGATCAAGTCCACCGCATTTGGAAGTCCCTGAAGTCGGCAATGGCAATCGTAACGAACAGGAGTTACCTCGTCATGCTTCAGGCTCTCGGGAATCTGGATGACATCGATGGGATGACCAAATGCTACGAGGAATGGATGTCCGTATGCTCCAGTTATGACGTCAAGTTGGCCAATGCAGTTATCCGTGCTTATTTGAGACACGACATGGTTGAAGAAGCCGAGTCAGTTCTTGAAACCGCGATAAGTAGATCAGCAGGGCCTTTGTTCTACGTGTGGGAACAGTTCATTATATTCTACTTGAAAAAGAATCAGATAAAACGAGCTCTGCAGATCGTGGAAACAGCCTCGCAAGCTCACGAGAGTAAATGGGAATTTCGATCTCATTCCGTAGACAAGTTCTTGGACTGCTTCAAGCTCAACCAAGAGGGCGATGTGAATAGTGCTGAGGAGTTCTACAAGTTCATGAAGAGAATAAACTGTGTCGACGTCCGCGTTTACAAGTTGTTGCTCGAAACTTATAAAACTGCCGGAGAAACAGCAGTGGATATGCGCGCGAGGATGGAAGGGGACGGTGTTGAAGTAAGCGGTGAGCTCGAGGATCTGCTTGCAGTTGTTTGCCCTGAATGATAATGCAGGTAATGAAAGCCTACCTCAAATTGCTCTTAATTTTAGAAACGAATTTTTGGGTTTGATTAGCAAGCTATTGATATATGTAAAAATAGGCATCCCTTCTTAGTTATGAGCTGATGAGCAAATTAGTCATTCACTCGCTTATAAAGCTTAGTTTATGCAAAAACTATTTATATTTTTTCTATTACAAGACATAAATTTTGAACACATCTCATTCTGCTGCTGCTTGAATTGAAGTGGAGTTTTTAATTTTTATCTAGTGGATGAATGAGATGTGAATTATTATGTAATAGGTGCAAGTCATAAATGGAGTATATATGCAAAAATCATATGATATTGTAGCAACGTATGTTATTTATTATGGTTCAAATACTGTAAAATATATTATTTTATTCAATTTATCATTGCATAATTGTTGGCTGTTGCAACTAAAAATTTAAAATCTTTAAAATTTAATAATGATCCGGGCTCTCGATAACCTCGACGACGTGGAAGGGCTGAAGGAGTGCTTCGAGGAGTGGGAGTCGGTTTGTTCCAGGTACGATGCTCGGTTGGCAAACGCGGTGGTCGTCGCTTACTTGAGACACGACATGCTCGGTTGGCCAACGCGGTGGTCGTCGCTTACTTGAGACACGACATGCTCAAAGAGGTGGAGTCGGTTCTCGAGAGAGCGGCTGTGAGATCGGAAGGTCGCTTCTTCGACGCCGGGGAAATGCTGATGATTTTCCTGTGTCCAAAGCTAGCGAGGGGAAATGGAAACCTAGGCGCGAAGTCGTGGACGGATTCTTGGATTATTTCAGGCGAGAGAAAGATGTGTGTAGTGCTGTGGAATTCTACGAGTTGATGAAGATGATAAACTGTGTCGACAGTTATTTGTGCGAGTCGTTGAGAGAGATGGGCAGTGAGCTTAAGAGCTAGTTGCAATTAGGGGTGTGCACGGTTTGGTCGAAATTGGCCGAACCGGCCAAACCAAATTAATCTGGCCGGTTTGGCTGGTTTGAGAAAAATAATTGGCCGGGTTGGTTTGAAAAATCTCAAACCGGATGATTTGGTTTGGCCGACGGTTTGAAGGATGAAACCAACCGTTTTGGCCGAACCGGCCGTATAAATAATATAATTTTAAATATAATAATGATAATAAAATATTATTTGATAGAAAGCTAAAATATCAATTATATTGATATATATGTCCGATGCTTAAATTCTTTCGAATTGTAACCCTATAAATCAACTTATATTTAATTGTTTCTTGCCACCATAATATTATTTATTTATTACTTATCTCATATTTATAATTAATGACAATCGAGACATATTTATATTACTTTTATTCTTTCATTAATTTTTAATAATAAATTTGATATACAAGTTTCATTTTTTGTAATTATTAGTTGAATAATCTTCAAACCGTTTAAACCAGCCGAACCAAACCGTTTTAATATGGTTTGGCCGGTTTGGTTTGAAATAATTATTTGGCTGGTTTGGTTTGTGAAAATTTCAAACTGTACCTATCGGTTTGGTCCGTACTTTGCCCCTTAAACCGGCCAAACTGGACCGTGCACACCCCTAGTTGCAATGACTAAATTACTTCACAAGTTATGCCTTTCGTTTGACTAAATACTTTAAAGTTTACAAATTTAGTTAATTCGTAAATAAATTTTTTGAATATAGAATATTCATTATTATTTTAAAAGAATATAACATTCGTTTCAAATTAATAACATTCATTTACTCTTAAATTATGAAATATTATTATTGTAAAATTAATTATATGGTTGATATACAACCCTAGTACAAAAACCTTCCCAACATTATAAAAATTAGTAATACCACTAGAAATTAAAAAGACTTCCAAACTTGCATATTAAAAGTGTTACCTGTTGAATGTCCTTTCCTACCTCTGCATTTCTGCTCAAATTGCATGCTACAATCATGAACGATTTTTGTAGGGCTATAAATGCATCAACTTGTATACACAAAAATCAAATAGAAAACAAAATTCTGTGGTTCAAAAGAAGAAAAAGGTGAACAAATTAATACATATCGATCAAATGAAGCTCTGAACATAGAAGGTGAGTAGAGGACTGAAAGCTACAAGAACAGAAAATTACTTAACCATGAGATAGATGCTTCTTTTGACTATCACAAACCCACTACCTTCCGTTATATGCTCTGTTTCAGGGTCACCTCTGTGATCCCTATGGGGGCTTTAGGACGGTAATGCTCGTCCGTGTCCGCCTCTTCGATTTCCTGAAGTTCCAGTGAATATGAATATCACCATGGTTATAATAAATAACATCCTAATGAAGCTGGAAATCGTGGGGTTTGGAAGATCACTTTTCTACCTGGACAACGTCTTCACCCTTTATAACGCGCCCAAATACATTAATTTTCTCGTTTAAATCAGGGAGCGGCGCTGTTGTAATGAAAAGGTCGAATCCTCCACCATCAGGTTTTACCTTGGACGTGCCCAGCATGAAAGCTTCGTGCTTCAAGCTACACAAGCATAAGAAATCAGTATATATGGTTTTCTGAGAGTATGTTCACTTTATCTGCGATATAAATGCAGACCTCGTATCGAGTTGATTGTAATGCTTTCCCCTAGAAGTCCAATCTTCGGTAGTACCAGGTCTATTGACATCACCTCCTTGAATCACGAAGTTCTTTATTACACGGTTAAAGAGCATTCCCTTGAACCGGCCACCATGGCTGCAAATTACATTGCATGATGATATCGAAGCAGATTAAGACTCAGGAAATGCAGCAACATTTCAGAATAAATGAAATTAGCTACTCGGAGGAGTGTTCTTATGAACAAAGAGTGGAAATGAAAACTATAGCAGGGTATATGCAGTCATTTATTAGTTGAGCAATTAGCAGGGACCATACCATGCCTGAACAAATTCATGAACAACTTCAGGAGAGCCTTCCTTGTACAACTCCACAGTAATTGAGCCTTTTGAGGTGCTTATTACCTGTTTCCAAAGATGTCAGTATCAGCAGAAAACAAAGATGAGAAGAAAATAACAGACTGAAAATAAATGAACAAAGCTTTTATTCTGGATATTATAGAGCCAAAACTCATTAAAAACTACACCATAAAAGCAACTGTTTACTTGCTTAGAAACTCAAGTAAACTTGCAGCATACTTTGGATATCAACTTTGAGATGTATGATAAGAAATAATTCAAAAAACCTACTGCATCATGAAAAAATATATAATTCAACAATCTATCAGTATCAAAATCTAAGCAACTGTTTAGTGAATCTACAAACAAACCGGCACATCAATGAACTTACAGCATATTTTGGGATATCAACTTTCTTTGAATCACCAAATGAATTATCATGCTGCAAAAGCAGAATCAAATATGATTTCAGAAGAAAATTTAAGTAAATAAAGAGAGTGGCATAAATTTATCAAAATGAGAACCCACTAAAACAAATTAAGCATAGCTCAGAAATTATGCATCAACCGTACCTCTATGCTTGATAATGAATTCTCTATGGTATATTCTGATCTGCGGACAAAAAACAAATGTAAGAAACATCGTTCGATCATTACCTTGTCTTTTAGCATAACTAAATTAGTGTGGGCCACAGAAATCTTCTTACTAGTAGTCTAGCATGGTAACACCAGCTCCTACAGAATTGGTTAATATTGAGCTGAAGTATTCATGACTTTGACTGAATAACTCAACATTTAACCAAATCAGAATCCAAGTCATATTCACTAATTGATGGCAGGTGGCAGGCAACACACTTTATGGTAGACTGAAGAGAACATGTCCAATATAAAATTTATTTTGCGACCATCCAAGTCTAGTTAATCAACAAAAACCCCATTCACACAAAAATGCCGACCAACTAAGGTAAACATAATTTCACAACAATCATCTTGTCCTCCACATTAAAATTCAGAAAATAATCATAAATAGGTTACTAACTGCAATTCAGCATTCAAAATAAGCACCATTATAGCAATAGCATGGACATATATCACAAAAATTCAGAAAGCTTTAAAAATAAAGCAACAGGAAAGAAAGAAGACCTTCGAGTCCAGTGCCTATAGGAAGCAACAAGGAAAAACGCCATGACAACAACAATCAGGGCGTAAATAGCAATTGTAACAACACTAACTCGACTCGGCCCCTTTTTCTTCTTACTCTGTTGTAAGAGAGCTTGAGGCTTGATCCTCGCCATAATGATCGGCAACAAACTTCGAATCTCAGACTCTGCAGAGCAAAATCACCACCAACAACTCAAATATGATAAAGACATCGGGTACTCACTAACACAATCTCATATTCAACATTACCATACTGCAACAACGCATCCAAACACCTAAGAAAATCAACATCCTACCTTAAATCCAAGCGAAACTATCCAGTTAACTCCGAATCAATAGAAAGTTCGGAAATTAACACCTAAAACCTCACAACTTCAACGAGTATACAAGCTAAAACCACTCCAAATTTAAGGTAACACACAAAACCGTTAAAATTGAAACGAAAACAAGGATCTATAAACCAAAAAATAACGAGATAATACCTGATCCTGATCTACGCTAGGGCAAACAAAAAAATTGACGAAAAAAACTTCTTCGATATCTCCAAACAAAATTATCGGCGAACTCCGCAGTGGAATTGGGAAAAAAATTGGTGGCTGCCTTCAATTCTACTACAAAATTTTGTTCGTTTCTTTTCTCCTTTTTCTCTGTAAAGGACTTGTAGTTGAGATATAAAAATTTAGAAAATTCGAAATTCTGGAACGCAATCAGTCAGGATTTTTATACATACGGGCCAGCTAATTTCAATTTTATTTTTCGACGAAACAGCTAATCCTCACTAATACGACGCCGTATCGAGATGGATGCTTCTTTCCCAAACAGATGCAAACAATTCCACGTTTTTCACCTAATTCTCACATAAACCTTTTAGAAAACAAATTTTGCTTTTTCTTCATAAGTAAGTGATAAATAATCTGTCACCTCCAAAACTCAGAGTATTAAAATTTAGAGGTGTAATCGAACTAGGTCGAATTGAGTAGTATCGTGTTTAAATTTAATTCATTTAGTATCGAGTCGAGCTTCGAGTTTTTTTTTTTTTTTGAATACTTTGAATTTCACGAACTTTATTCAAATCTAAACAAACTTTCTAAATTTAAAATATTTCAAAATGTTCATTATTATTTTAAAAGAAAATTTCATTTATTCCAAAATTAATATCATATATATTTTCAAATTCAAATTTCTTTCATTACTACAATGATTTATCATTATTTTTAATTTTAAATTATGAAAATATTACTTTTATAAAATTAATTATTTTTTATTTCTTACTAATTTTAGCTAACGGCTCATGAGCTAGCAAGTTGAATATTATAATGCTCAAGTTTGATTCGTTTAACAAATGAACTTTTATCAAATCAAAATCCAAGTAGCTCACGAACAATTTAATTTATTTACAACCCTATTAATTAAAACTATTGCATGACATTTATCAGCATATAAAAATAATAATTTGCACTACTTTTGAATGTTAATCGTGAATTGTGAATTCTATGAAATACAAAATTTTTAATTTTAGCCTTGTTTCGTTTCATTTTGCAAAAGATCAAATTCTGATAATTGTATATACATATTAAATAACATTATTAAGCTCTTCTAATTCTAAACATCATTTATGAATCCCACAAAAAATATAATTTCAGTATCACTGATCAACCTCATTTGAAAAACTAGAACATGTTAAGAAAAAAAAATTGTAAACTTAATGCATTTAAGGGCAAGAAAAGTAGAAAACCTCAAGATTGCAAGTCTTTTTTATTATTTTTTTGTCCTCAAAGAAATTGTAACGAGTAGAAAAATATTATTACAAAGCCTAACATGAAATGATTGAGAAAAATGAATGTGTGTGTGTGAGTGAGAGTGTGAAGCTTCAAACCTAGAGATTTTCCATGGGGATGAAGTTTGCCGTCCTGGTGGTTGTAGAAAGTCGATGCCCTACGATGATGGACATGCAGAGGGCCACGACGGAGAAGAAGAGAGAGAGGGTCGTCGCAAAGTTCCACGAGCTGCTCCGATGTGTGCCCGTGAGCCCAGAACTGCCGCCTGCTGGTACAAAATCAAGCACGATCCAATCACAGCTAATCGAGTAGTGAGCAGATCCATGCCACGACTTGCCTTCCTCCGGGTACCAGAATGCAGCCGATACCTTGCTTGACTTGCCGATTGTGAACTGAGCATCCTGTTTCAGACATGAAGAGATTCAAAATGACATCTGCATTCATTCTCTCTTCGTTGCATGGAAGGAACGTACCTGCTGACGCGAATCCATGGTTCGTAGAGGTCTTGAAAACTCAAAGAAGTAGGTTCCCTTATGACCAGGTGATCCGAATGGGCTGTCCTGCTTTATAAAGCCTGATTGATACAAGGTTTGTAAGAATATATCATCCAATTCAAGAAAGGAAACTGCCCGTGATCACAAATACCGGCCTCCCTAGCATAGACGCGATAAGAAAAGCATGGCTTTATGCACATCTAGCTTTAAGAAAATGAAATCAAGAATATTCCCACCATCCCAAATAAGCTTCCTAGTATGCCTATGCACTATGAATGAACACGACGTATTAGTAATTTAGTAAATGAGCAAATGAACACTATTTTATATATAAACCAGTCTATATATATGGGATGGAGGAAGTTTGAGTGTTCATGACATCAACAATTGGGTGACTTCTGAATAAAAACATAGCACTTGCCCACAGAATGAAGAAAGTTTGGGTGTTTTGAAAACAATTTCCAGTGTAAGGAAATAAAAAGTCTAAATGAGAAGTAATCAAGTGGACTTCACAAATGCTTGAAATTCAAACAGACATTCGGCTTCGCATGACACCTAATGCACTCACACGCAGAAACACATAAAAACCATTCATGTGTGGAATTTCAGTTCTACAGATTTGAACTTGTTGCAACAAGAAGTAGTTACTTCAATTGAGGAATATAGACAAACATATCGCATAGCATAAACTTGATAAAGAAAATAAGCATATATACGGTTAGTTTACCTGAATGTGGACTCAAGCTACTGTGCCACCATGATCCTTGCCAGTCATTCTGTGCAGTGGTGTCGTTTACTAATATGAACGGAATAGAACACATCGTAATGAGAAAAGAGAAACTGCATGGACTCACTGATTCTCTCTACTAAAGAGTAAAGACAGGCCCTAAATTAAATGAGGATGGCCATATAATTCTATGATTAAACGATGATGACACACTGTTATAAGGAATTGATTGAACTAGCGAATTCAGGATTATTTAATACTGAAAATATCCAAATCATATCATAGACATGGATTAATTGCTACCTAAGAACCGTATTCTACAACCGACCTACAAGGAAAACAAAAAAGAGCCAAGAGAGAATCCAAGTTCAGGCATTATATAATGAACATTCTTTCAATAAATCAAGGGATCTTATCATAGGTTTTGGTCCTTGATAATCCATAACAAAAATGTTTAACAACACGAACAACAAATTGCAGGGCTAATTAGAAGGAGCAGGAGACCATATGAAATAGACCACATCTTAATGAGTAACCTCATACTCCATAACTGTGCAAACGCAAGGACAAATACCTGATGGACCAAGGCCGTCAAGATATCTACAATGTGGGCTCCAAGCATAAACATCAACCAAATGACCAAATCTGCCGGTTGAGACCAAAAGATAAAACAAATATTAAAGTATATTACTCCGAAATCTTGCCCAAACACACACACTCATAAATATCTAGCATGAAATACATTACCTGTCACCTCCATATGATTGCCTGCTGTCAACTGGATTTCTGCCATAGAGTCTTCCAGGAATAGCAGTTCCAAGTGAGAAGTGCACAATATCAACTTCATGCCCTCGGCAAGTGTTGTTTGTACAAGTAGTTGGTCCTTCCCCACAGCCACCCATCTAACAGCACACAAATATATCTCAGTTTACTAGATGGATGTATTCAACAAAAATAGGATCGCTAAACAAAAGGGCAAAGTGGCAGACAGAATTCACAATAGACTTACTCTATGGTAGGTTGCATTTTCGCCAATTTGAAACATTAGAGCTACGGATGCACATTTAGTACTGTCTCTGCAGGTTATGGGAAAGACCAAGATTGAGTTCAAATCAGTTTTTCATCACAAAATTACCATAAGATATTCAAGCAAAACCACATACTACCTTAAAAACAAAGGAATTCCGACATAGAGGCATTCAATCTATCATGAAAGGAGATCATAATCTTGGATGAGTTCATAGGGTTAATGCTACCGTTACAGTTCATGCACGTAGATAAAAGCTCACCAAAGCAGCTCGACTCGCATGCCACACATGACTGAAATATCTTAGCTACCTTCTCACGTGGGAGGTAGTTATACTCATTAAAGTTGCTAAACAAATTAGTTACAGATTGGTTAGCTAGAGTTTTCTGTTTTCATTCTTCATTTCACTGTATATATACACCGGAAGATACATATTGTAGAGTGATTTTTCTCCATATTCAATACAGAAATGATAAATTTTCTCTCTACAAAACTTTTCTTAATTGAAATATCTTGAGATTTCACAGCTACCGCGATGACAATCCTCACCCTAATCTACACAATTGGCTCGTTCTAAACACAATATCATTGGCTTTCCAACAGGTGAGAAGGTGAATGCCTTGTGTATATGCATTACAGCAGAATTATTATGGAAAACATATAAAAGTCAAGCAAACTGCAAACCCTAGCATCAATATCATCCAAAAAAAAAAACCAACATTATTGCACTTATGAACTATTCCATTGGCAAAAATACTCTTCATTATAAGATTAACTCAAACACCCAAATAAATCCAAAAAAACACTACTAAAATCCCAGAAATTAAATTATACCCTTGAGTGTAAGCATAGTTTCCATCAATTTGCAACATAAAATACGCCTCGTTCCCGTCATGTACTGCCTAGCAACAAACAGAACACCACACAAAATCGATAAATTCAATATCATAAAAACAGTTCAAACAGAAAAAAGATAAAGAAAAAAAATCAAACTTTTTTTTTTTTTTTTTTTTTATAACCGAGCTGAGTTCACCTTGAGAGTCATTTTCCCAGCACTGTATTCTTTTTCAGCATCGGGGTCTAGAGCAGGCAATAGGGCGAAACTCGACCCGGAAACGCCGTCCCAGTCGTCTACCTTCCCGTCGACGGTGATGATCCCTGGCCGGAATTCGGACTGGATTCGAATCCCGGAATCCAAGTCGCAGTGCCATTGCCCGGACTCCTCGTGCGAGTTTACTATGGCGATCCGTTCCGGGCCGAATAATAAAGCTGCGATTAGAAGCAGGATGGCTTCAGCACGAAGAAGCATCGCGGATGGAGGAGAAGAAACTTCAAAGGAGATATTGGTTAGTTCATTTAATGAGGTCGGCTTCTTCATCAATTTTATAAAATTGATTTTTTTTTAATTTTCCCAAAAAAAAATATCTAGAAAAGTTTTTTTGGTACAAATTTGGATTGTTTTGAAGTTAGATTTTAGTTTGACAAATTAATTTTATAGTGATGTAATGTTAAACACTTTTCTTTAAAATGACCTTTTTCCCAACTTAAAAAACACATGAATGTTAAACTTATTATTGATGGGTGGATTTTTGTGAAAGTGAATAAATAAAGAAAGAAAACTTGAAATGTGCATAAAATAATTTGTAAAGATATAAATGCTATTTGTTTGAATAATATATACTTTTTAAGTTTTTTTAATTCAATGTGTCTTAAATAATCATAAGTTAATGACGGTTGACTAACAATTACAGCACTTGAGCTAAATACAATGATTAGAATTATCACAATCCTTGAACTCAAGCATCGATTTGAACATTCACATGTTCTGCGTTAGCTCTTTCACGGAGAAGCATGTTTTGATTCGCATAATATTTCAAGATTATTTTGTACCGATGCAGTAAGATCACATAATTATTAAGTGACTCGATCACATCGCCAGAATGACTCGATCTTTATAGGATGAATATAAAAATCCTTAATTAAATATGGATTCTTCATAATTAAATCATATTATTAGACTTGGAATCAGTTTATTGGACTTCATTTACTTACAAGTAAGCCTATAATGGGCTAGATCACTCACATTTTTAATCATTTTTAATAAAAATGTGAGATTTAAAGCTGCAATTTAAGAATTTTACTAGAATGAATATATTTGGAATGAATCGACCTCCAAAGAAAAAGAATGCATTCTTCAAATTTCAATTTGGAAATTACAAAATGATCCTCAACGACCATGTTGATTAACATAGAGCGAGAATGTATGATCACTTGTCCCTTCATCTTCCCCTCTAGTGGCCATGTGCATCTCAATCCCATCACCGCCGTCTTCAACCGGGCCGCTCCCACCTCCTCCGTCGCCTTCCTCGAACTTCTCCTGCAACTGCAAAGCCATCTCAAGGCTCCACAGCACATCCCCCATGGAGGGCCGATCGCCGCCGTGATCCGCCAAGCACTTCACCGCCGTATCCGCAAATTCCGCCAAGCACTCAGCCGCAATCACTCCTCTCAGCTGAGGATCAATGATATCTTCCAAGCTCCCGTTCCTCGCATTTCTGACCGCCCAATCCGCCAAACAGACCTGCTCCTGCGGCAAGCCCGGGTTCAGTGCGGGCCGGGCGCAGAGAATCTCGAACAAAACCACCCCGAATGAATACACATCGGATTTAGCAGTCAGCTGCTGTCGACGGAAGTATTCAGGATCCAAATACCCGAAACTGCCCTTCACGGCGGTGCTGACGTGGCCCTGGCTCATCGCCGGGCCGGTCTTCGAGAGCCCGAAATCGGAGACCTTCGCCACCCACCTCTCGTCGAGGAGGATGTTGGTCGTCTTCACGTCTCTGTGGATGATCGGATATTTTGCTCCGGTGTGGAGGTAGTGAAGCCCCCGGGCGGCGCCGACGGCGATCTGCAGCCGCTGCTTCCATGATAAGCTCTCTTTATACAAATGCTCTCTCAATGTTCCAAGCGCCATGAAATCATAAACCAAGATCATCTCTCCATTGTCTTCGCAAAACCCTATTAATGAAACCAAATGCCTGTGTCTCAGCCTCGACAGCATCTCGATTTCGGTTTGGAACTCGTTCACTCCCTGCTGCGAACTCGGGTTGGATCGCTTGATCGCCACCGCGGTGTCGCCGTCGATCACGCCTTTGTAGACCTTCCCGAACCCGCCGACTCCGATCACGTTTGCTTCCTCGAAGTTGTTGGTGGCGTCGGTGATCTCGACCAAGCTGAAGTGACGGCAGTTGCTCGCGGCGTCGATCGATATGGCCACGAGGGCTTGGTTCTTGCCCAAATTAGAAGATTTGGTGTTGGAGTTCCATGATATCGGGAGCCAGCTGGTTCTTGATTCGCCGCCGCTCATTTTTTTCTTCCGGTTGAGGATCACGAGGGCCACGACTGCGATGGCGGCCGCCCCGCCGGCCCCACAGAATATGATGATCATCAAATTGGTTGGCGACTCGGTTTCAAAATCTTTGGTTTCCATCTTGTGGCCTTCCAAGTATTTCCTCATCATGTCTGATATCATCGGGTTCGGCCCGGCTAGATTCGACTTGGAATTATCGCTGAGTTTGAAAATCTCTAACCCGTTTAACAAAACATCCATGAATTCGGGCTTGGTTTTATTCGTGGGGTGAAGAGATATCCATAGTCGATATGACTCGTTGCTTGGGTCGTTACGGACCTGAGCTATGTAGTCCTTTCTGATCGGAGTCGCGACGGCGTTGGTCAGAGCAAACAAGTCTAACTCGCTAGCTGCAGTCTTGTTATTAATCAACACATCAAAAACTCTCTGATTCAGCTTCTTCATCTCTGAATCACACCAATGGAATCGAACCAGATATAAGAAATCTGGGTCGACTTCAAAAGCCCAAGTCAGGCTCGCGACCTTGTTCACGTCGACATATGCCCCCATCGACCGGTAGCTTCTGTAGACATCCAACGGCGCCGTGTAAGGCGGCAAGCCCTTATACGTGATGGTGACATTCGCCACGGCGGAGATACCTTGTCCGGCGCCGTAGATGTAGACGCTGTCGTCATACCACGTCCGCATTAGCCCGCCGGAGTCATTCAACGGCGCGATGAATTGGCCGCCGACGTTCAACCGATACAGAGTTTCCATGCTCGTTATATCGATCGGAATCGTCGTGGATGTGTGAAAATCGGCGCTGTAACCGACCAGCGACGGATCCTTGTTGAAGATCTCCGCCGGCGCGGCGATCACCTCGATGCCGTTGACGAAGGCGACGGAGTTCGTCGACGGCGTGAACGTGACGTTGATGGACCGCGACGGAGATTTCATCGCGGCGAGGTAATATTCTTTCACGATGTATGATTGGGAGAGCGCCTGCGCGGTGAGGAACGCGCTGAAGTTGCTCAGCAGCGTGAGGGGGCCGGCGGTGACGGAGAAATAGGAGGTGGAGATATCCATGGCGGTGTAGGAGGAGGGGTAGAAATGGAGGCGGAGGAGCGTGCGAGAGGAGGAGTTCTGTATCGGAAACTGGTATATCGACTCGGATTCGAATATTCTGGCCGACATGTACGGCACATCGGAGGGGAGAGAAGGGTCTTGAACGTTGGCTTTCGCGGCGGCGGATTTGCCGCCGGGGATCAGATACTTGCCGTCGGGGAACCATTGACGGCCGTCGGCGGCCGTGGCGACGGCGTCGGAGCCGCACGTGATAATCAGCGGGGTGCTGACGGCATGGAATGAAGTTTGGAATAAAATGAGGGTTGAAAATATTAGGAAATTATGACTCATTTGAGATGAAAATGGAAAATATTAGAAAATTCAACAGGGTTTTTTTTAGAATTTCTTATCCTACTTCTCTCTTCCATTTTTTTTATTTTTTTTTTAATTGGAGATGCCTAGGCATGCAACAATGCACCCACCAATTTTAAAAAATAAAAATCTAAAAGATATTACTCTACATTTTTATTTGCATTTAATATATTTTACAAATCATTTTCATGAATATGTTAATTTTATTTTGTTTTGGTTTGTATAACGTGGGGTTTGTCAAGAATAGTGGAAAACCATTCAATCTTTCACTTGGATTAGTCTACAAATTATGTGTTTTCTTTTAATTGTGAAGAAATTACCTACAAACTATACATATCTTAATTGGGTAAGAGATTCTCTTTTTTTTTTTTTAATTATACATTTTAAAATGTCACTTTCAATTTTATCGTTCAATTAGGATAGTAAATGCTTGTTTCAAATAAATATGCATTCTCAATTATTCGATTCTATGTCCAAATTATTAAAAAATTATTCAAATCTACGATGATTTTTCAAATTTTATATGTGAATGAACAGATTTGATATGGAAGCTCACCTAGTTCACAAAATCAAAGATAAACGTGTTGCTGTAATTGGATTACTATACAAAATTGGAAATGCTGATCCCTTTTTGTCCAAGATAAACTACTATAAATATTCATTTGTGATCACTATATAGTATATATATTTTTAATATATATGTTGATAATATATTTTGGATTTCAGATTGAACGTGATTTGGATATAGTTAATGGGAAAAAAATTTAGAAAAAGAGGTGAGAAATATTAACCCCAAAATGGCAATATCCAGTATTGGGAGCTATTATAGGTACAAGGGTTCATTTACATCTCCTCCTCCATACTATATATATATATATAATTATTTTATTGAAATTTATTTAATTTTTTTCCAATAAACATAAAACAAATAATTTAAAATATATATAACTTATAAAACGATTATTATATAGAATTAATTTTAACCATGCAATTAAAATAAATACATATTAATTCCAATAAAAAATATATTGAAGTTAAATACCATATCAAAATTTAACAAATATTTTATTACTATAAACATTGCATTTTAAATATGAGAAGATATGAAAATTAATAATAATA
>JAPKLW010000188.1:38319-49244 GCA_026898455.1 Plectranthus barbatus
TATTATTATTAATTTTCATATCTTCTCATATTTAAAATGCAATGTTTGTAAAAATAAGATATTTGTTAAATTTTGATAAGGTATTTAACTTGTAGGGTAAATAGGGGAAAATACCCTAAACTATTGACATTTTCGGAAAAATATCTCAATCTATTTCCATAAATTTAAAATATATCAATCTTTACTTCCATTTATGAATTATACCCAAATCTATTGATATTTTGCAAAAATATCCCAATTATTATTATTAGTTAAAAATATCTCAATTTTTAATTTCGTTTATGAATTATACCAAAACGAGAAATATTATTGGCTCACACAAAGATGGCAGCCTAAACAACTATTACCGTCCGTGTTGAATTTAATGTACTAAAGAATCAATAATTGCTATATATTGAATTGCATTTATCTTCTGAAAAGTATTTAAAACTCCATGTTCCGCTCTTTTTTTTTTTGTTTCCTTCGGTTACTTGAATTCCTTATTTTTCTCTCAATGTGTATTTTAACGTGTGATCTTGTATCAAAATATATGCGTCTTTGTTTGGATTGGACGTTACACCAACCGAATGAAAAAAGAAGAAGAGTAGAACATGAAGTTTAAATATTTTTTAGAATATATAGCAAATGTTGATTGTCTAATACATTAAATTTAAAACGACGAATATAGTTGTTTTGACTGTCATTTTTGTGTGAGCCAACAATATTTCTTGTTTTGGTATAATTCGTAAACAAAATTAAAGAATGGGGCATTTTTAACTAATAATAATACATTAGGGTATTTTCCCGAAATATCAATAGATCATAGTATAATTCATAAATAAAAGTAAAGATTATGGTATTTTTAACTTATGAAAATAGATTGGGGTATTTTTCCGAAAACGTCAATAGTTTAGGGTATTTTTTCCTATTTACCCTAACTTGTATATATTTTCTATTGGAATTATATATTTATTTTAATTGAATGATTAAAACTAATTCTATTGTTGCCGTATTTTAATTTTTATCTAATATAATTTTATTTCAATTACTTGTGTTATTTCATGCAATGTAATTTTATTTCTCAGTAGTGATATTTTTTATGTAATTTATGTCAATTTTATTTAATAATCACTTTATAAGTTATATCTATTTTAAATTACTTGTTTTATTAACCCTAATTATACCCACAAAGACCCAGCCCCATCCCTCGACAGTCCACACATTAAAAAAAAAAAACAATCCATCAGCCCCGCCCAACCCTGCGCCGTTGCCGTCGCCGCCGTTCAGTCTTGCGCGCCACCGCCGGTCAGTCCTGCACGCCGTTAGGTTTTTTTTTTTTTTTTTTTCTTAAGCTGTCGGCCTCTCATTCCCTCACAATTCCCTACCTGCTTCTCAGCCCACCGCCATTGCCCAGCCACCGACCCTGCCCTGCTGCACCGCTGCTGTTGTTAGTTTTAATTTTTTGCTTCAAGATTGATCAACTCATATCTAGTTAGTTTTTTAGGATTAAGTTTTAATCTTATAATTGCTTCTCGAACCGCTAGGATCAAACTATTTGTTTAATGACTCGCACCCTCGCACTCCTCTAAACAAGTGAATATTCTATCCCATTTTGATTGATCAATTTTATTGAAGGTCTCATGTTAATGGACTGTAGAGCTATTTGTTTCAATTGGAGCAGTGGTTTATCTGTTGCCAAAAGAATAATTCCTCAACGACTATTACCTTATTCTCGCAGAAGTAAGCTCCTGATTTTGTTTTAAATAATATGCATTGCATTGTTTTGGTGGTGAAGCCTGAACTTGTTTTAGATGCCGAAGTTCATTGTCAATTCAGGATTGGAAGCTGCCAGACAGAGTTATGAGTAAATTTAAGATTGACTTCCTGAAATTGTAGCAATTTGTTTTCCTCCTAAGCTTCCTTTTTAGGTTACATCATGATGATATGATTAAGACTAGAGAATCATGTCTTCTTTATTAAATGTGTGTCTTTATCTGCCTCTGCCGTTTCATCGTATTGTTGCTGATTATTGCAGGAGCAATTAGCTGTGCTACATATTGTTCAATGAAATCCTATAAGCTTTCGGATCTTTCTAGGACTGAGGTTGATAGCCTAAAATCTCGTCCTCGTATTGATTTTTCATCCATCTTCAATGTGGTAAGACTTGGCTTAGGTTTCTGGATTTTTGCTGAAAGATGTTGTTTATGTTTCCTTCACTTATCTAGGGAATCCATTATTATATCATGTCTAGTTCTCAGCCATCCGAGCTCTTTGTGATTTCTATGTCTTATATGTATTACTTTGATGTGTATTAGGTTGAACCAATTGTTGATGATATTCGGAATAGAGGTGATGCAGCTGTTAAAGAGTAGGTTTTTCTTTACCTTTTGAATATGCATCTACTCATCATTATCTGATTTTTGAGATGTTAGGAAAAGCTGTAAACCTTTAATGTAAATCAGAATACGGCTAACACATGTTTAAAAGCATAATGTTTCTTCTGAATTGCTGAAAAATGTTTGAATATGACGAATGTTTTGATTTCGTTGCAACAGCTATACGATGCGGTTTGACAAAGTTAAACTAGACAACCTAGTGGAGAACGTCAGTGACCTTCCTGATCCTGAGGTATTTGCCTGCTTTGTGTCCTAATCTGTGGTTGTGATTGGGTTATGTTGGTTGAATGTGTTAATCAATTTGTCAAGCTCATGGTTCTAACTAGTCTTTATTTCACCAGCTTGATCCAGCTGTTCAAAAAGCCTTTGATGTGGCTTACAATAACATATTTGCTTTTCATGCTGCCCAAAAGCCAGTTGAAAAAACTGTTGAGAACATGGAAGTAAGCATGTGCAATGTTCTTATTGTAGTTCTCATTTCATACTCCTTTATTTTACCTGATGCCCACCATTTATTTCAGGGTGTCAGATGTAAAAGAGTTGCACGTGGTATTTCATCCGTAGGTCTGTATGTTCCTGGTGGCACTGCTGTATTGCCTTCAACGGCACTGATGCTTTCAGTGGTATGGTGTTTTTGTAATTTATGTTGGTTCTTCTTCAGACTTTAAGACCATGACCATTATTTTAGCTTTATTAATGGATTGCGTTAAATCAGCCTGCACAGATAGCTGGATGCAAAACAATTGTACTTGCAACTCCTCCTGCTCAAGATGGGAGCATTTGTAAGGTATCTTGAAACATTTGAATGACTTCTTTGTTTTCTATTTTTTATGTGTGGCTCACCCAACGTTGTCTGTTTGTAGGAGGTTCTTTATTGTGCAAAGAAAGCTGGTGTTACTCATATTCTTAAAGCAGGAGGTGCTCAGGTCAGAGAGTGGATATATTTTCAGTGTATATTTTGTACGTCTGTGGAACTTCAATGTTACTAAACTAGGAGTTACTATGTTTAGGCAATCTCAGCTATGGCATGGGGGACTGAATCTTGCCCTAAGGTATCAATTCTTTAGCTCATTGTGGCATACCTTTTGAATGACTATGAATCCTCCATTTTAAAGTGCAAGCTTAACCTCCATTAATGAAGCTAATGTGAATTCCCTATTTCCCATGAAAGTTGTTTTACCTTTTCATTTATCTGTGTCTATGAGTGTAGACAATCTGCTCTTCTCTTGTCTGATTACTTTCTTACTTGCACAAACACGTGCATTTCGTGTATAGTTATGAATAATGTGAGCCGTCTCGTATATTGGTAATGACCTCATGAGTTCTGTGAAAGCCTTTACACCAGCATGAAATGTCTTGAATTTAAGTTATGTGAATAAAATATCTCTGTTACTTGGCCTCAAATTTATGACTCCTTGTTTTTGCTGTTATGTATTTGTAACAATTTGCTGCTATCACTACTCCCTACAGGTTGACAAGATATATGGACCAGGAAATCAGTATGTTACAGCTGCAAAAATGATTCTGCAGGTATTTATGCTTTTTATCTATGAAAATCGAATAAAGCCAACCTTGTTATATGCATTAATGCATGTTGCTAAGTTATTATTTTATCTCAATAGAACAGCGAGGCTATGATTTCAATAGATATGCCTGCTGGACCGTCAGAAGTTCTTGTAATTGCTGATAAGCACGCCAGCCCTGTTCACATAGCAGCAGATCTGCTTTCACAGGTATTTATCCTCCTATGAAGTTCATTCTTCCAAGTTATTCATTTCTTGCAGTCTTTCGCCAGCATAATCGTATTTCCCTGTCCATAAGTTCCATTGCTTTTGTTATTGAAAGATAGCATCTATTCTGTTTATTAGGAAAACCAGATAATGCTTTTAAATAGTTTAGACTGACGCACTAGGTGGGCCCAGAAAGCTTGTCTATCAAATAGTTTGGTTGTCAATATGTACATGAAGAAACTTCTTATAGCTTGCATTATATAAAATGTGATATATCGTATATATATATATTTTTTTATCCTGACCAAGAAATATATGTTCAATTTCAGGCTGAGCATGGACCTGATAGCCAAGTTGTTCTTGTAGTTGCAGGAGAGGATGTAGATATAACTGCAATTGAGGAAGAAATCAGCAAGCAATGCAACAGCCTTCCTCGGGGAGACTTTGCTTCAAAAGCACTAAATCACAGCTTTATTGTTCATGCACGGGATATGGTTGAGGTATGCATATTTCTCGCATTTTAAACACCCAGAAATACAAAAACTAATTGGCACTGTGGCTTTGGTTGTTATAATTCATTTAACTTCATCCGAAAAAAAAGTAGGATGTTTTTATCTCATCTAAACATAATTTTGGCGGCTTATGGATACAGTCCCATTCATAGTTTCTGCAGTTCATAAGAAATTACACATGTCTGCAATACATTTGTAGATACTGTAGTAATCCTGTTTTCACTTCTCGTATTATTTTCTAATAGACATTGGCCTTACACCGCAGGACAATGCTTTTTCCAATTTATTTCTTGTTTTTGTTTGAAATGAACAGGCTATTGCCTTTTCTAATTTGTATGCACCTGAGCATTTAATTATCAACGTGAAGGATGCTGAGAAGTGGGAATCCTTGGTAGAGAATGCAGGTAATCATAATGATCTGTATCTTGTGCAGTTTCCTCGATTACCTTCATCATATCATAATATTTGGTTGCAAACATCTTAAATAGTTGGAACTTGAATCTGATGTATATAAAAGCTTAAACGTGGAAACTGCAGGTTCTGTGTTTTTGGGTGAGTGGACACCCGAGAGTGTGGGCGACTATGCAAGCGGCACCAACCACGTTCTACCAACTTACGGCTATGCAAGGATGTATGGTGGAGTGTCTTTAGATTCCTTCTTGAAGTACATTACCGTTCAGTCATTGACAGAGGAGGGTCTGAGGAATCTGGGGCCTTATGTAGCAACCATGGCTGAAGTCGAGGGGCTGGATGCGCACAAGAGAGCCGTAACCCTCAGGCTACAGGATATTGAAGCTAGGCAAGTATCTAATGCCGCGAGATGAGTGCAGGTTGTTCCATCATCATCTTGTTGAACGATGAGACAGACACCCTAGCTAACTGTACAATTTTATCTTGCTTGGTGAATTTTGTCATCGTTAAAAGAGATTTTTGGATTAGAGTTGTACTTTGAAGAACTCTTCTGTTACCTTGTATGCATGTAATTGTTGAGCATTTAGAAAACTAGGGTTTTCTCTATATATATATATATATATTTTTTTTTAATTTAGAGAAGTAGGATTTTCTTTTCTAATTGGGATGCTTATCATTGATCTACAATACATCACAACTTTTATGGCTAACTAAATTCTGACTCCAATACCAACGAATTTAGGCATTTTATTCAAGTTCAATACTATGGTTGGTAATTTTTGATGCATTTTAAGTGTTTTCAGCAAGATGAAAATAAAGCCTAATGTACAGGGGAAGGTCTTGGGTTAGGCAGACCTAAACGATTTAGGCGGATTTTATCCATTAACCCAAGCCCAAACCCATATAATATACCTTAATTGGGATTAATAAATCCTATTTGGGATGGGTCAATCCATTTGGGTAGGATAAAACCCGCCTAAACCGTTTAGGCCTGCCTAACGCAAGTTTTTGCCAATGTATTGTTGTCACATTCTCAGCAATCCTTAATGCTTGTAGGTTTGCTTGCACATTCCAGATACCTTTTTATCGTTCATTACCCAATACCAACCTAATACGAAAAAGCGGGTTTGGTCAACCCATTTAATTTTCGTGTCGAACGCGCGAACCATTTAATTTTCGTGTTGGGTTCGGGTTGACCCGTGCAACCCATTTGACCCGAAATTAATTAATTTTATAATGGAATTATATAATTTTTTCGTGTCATTTTCGGATAATTTTGTGTTTGCAGGTCATTTTCGTGTTAACAGGCCATGTTGTGTAATAGGTTTTAACTTTTTATTATAATTATACAGGTATCACTTTCGAGTTGACCTGATAATAAACATGTTGTGTTCGAGTTGAATTTCCTTACCCGAAAAATTAAGCAGGTCGAGTTCGGGTTGGCATATCACGTGTTACTATCAAATCGCAAACCTGTTCCGCCAATACGAACCTGACCCATTTGCCTCCCCTACTTTTTACCAAATGTATCATGCAATGATGGAAACAATGGAGTAAAATAAAGAGTGGTGCCTAGCTTATTCAAATTTGATTACATGTTTCTGTCGTGCAGAAGCGAGGTGCTCAGCTCGAAGGGAAGCGTCAACAAGTGTGTGTGTTTGGCCATGCTTTTTTAGAAGATTGGAAAAAATATATAAATACATCCCAAATTTTGAATGAGTTCCCAATTTTATTCCAAATTTTTTAATATAATAATTTCAGTTGAGTTCCCAATTTTATCCCAAACTTCTATATATAATAATTTTAGCCTAAATTTTGAATTTTTTCCCACCTGTTAATATTTAAACATAAAAAATCTTACATGAACACAAATAATTGCATGTCATAAACAAAAATACATGAAATCGTATAGGATTTTTGTTTATGACATGCAATTGTTTGTGTTCATGTAAGATTTTTTATGTTTATATATTAACAGGTGGGAAAAAATTCAAATTTAGGCTAAAATTGTTATATATAGAAGTTTTGAATAAAATTGGGAACTCATTCAAAGTTTAGATCTGAAATTATTATATTTAAAAGTTTGGGATAAAATTATGAATTCATCCAAAGTTTGGGATATATTTGCATATTTTCCCTCAGAAGATTAGTTCTGACATCTCACATAATTTTGGATATGAAGATTTTGGGTTATATCTAGAAGATATGGATCGACACTAGATATTCAAAAGTTTTATTGTATATTTTCATTTATGGCGGCTTTTAATTTCAGGAAAATATATATACTTCCTCTGTCCGAAATAATTGTCTTATTTTTCTTTTTTGTCTGTTCCAAACAATTGTCCTCTTACCTAAAATGGAAAGTTATTACATACTAATAAAATATTAATTTCCTCTATTTCTACTTGCATTGATATTTGTGCCATTTTCAAACAAGACAATTATTTCGGGACGGAGGGAGTATTTTTTTTTTTATAATTCGGTAAAATGAATTGTTTTGGCTCAGTTTTCACGTTTGATCGTATCCTACTTGGACATTTATTATAGTCCCTCCGTCCCAGCAGAATAGACCCTCTTACCAAATCGGGCGTACCAACTAAATTGGTCCCTTTTCAAAAATGGCAACCTTTTCACACTCAACAATAAAATATTCATTTCACTAACTCATTCTACACTCACAATTCTTAATTTCCGTGCTGAAAAGAAAAGAGCCTAATAAACCGGGATAGAGTAATATTTTGAGGAAATAAACAACGAAAGAAAATGGTTAATATTTAGTAGAAGATTATATGTTCATAAATAAAAATTATTGGGAAGGTCTTGGGTTAGGCAGACCTAAACGATTTAGGCGGGTTTTATCCATTAACCCAAGCTCAAACCCATATAATATACCCTAATTGGGATTAATAAATTCTATTTGGGATGGGTCAACCCATTTGGGTAGGATAAAACCCGCATAAACCGTTTAGGCCTGCCTAACGCAAGTTTTTGCCAAAATTATTTGAACAGGTTAATATTTTTAAATAATAGAAATTTTAAGTCACGTTATCTATTTTACTCGATTAAACAATAAGAAAAGGGTTAATTGCAATTTAATTCCTAACGTTTGCTTATTTTTGCAAAAATAACCTAACGTTTATAAAACTGTAATTTAATTCCTAAGGTTTATCTATTTTTACAATTTAATTCCTAACATTTCAAACCCGCAATTTAATTCCTATCATTACTCCATTTTCGCAATTTAATTCCCAACATTTACAAATTTCCATTTTAATTCCTAGAATTTATTAAATTACATTTTAAATACTAACAACTATCTATTTTTTGAAATACAACTAAAAAATAACCAAGCACCTCACATATATTCCTAATATGTTTTCTTAATTTCTTACAAAAATCATTAGTTCTTAAAATTTGTTCAATTTTAATTTAATTTCTAATAAATGTATATTTTTTATAATTTATCTCATAAATATTAAAAATTAAAATATAAAATTATTAATAGTTTTTTTTTATTAAAAAGACGGGCTTTTATAAATGAAGATTAAGTTGTTTTTACACAAATAGATTAATATTAGGAAATAAATTACGAAAATTGAAACATTAAGACTTATAATGTAATTTTATATCTTGACTTTTAATAATTACGAGCTAAATTATAAATAATAGGAAATTATTAAAAATTAAAATATAAAACGAACAGATTTATGAAATGATTTTCTATTTTGACAAAATATATATATATATAGGAGTTAAAATATAATTTATAAATCTTAAGTTAATTTTTAATTAAGTTGTAAAAAAAACTTTAGTAGTTAAAACCTGATTTTATATATATTAGGGAATAAAACATATTTTTTTAAATGTTGGAATTAAAATGCAAGCCTTGTATATGTTGGACATTAAATTGCTATAATGAATAAATATTAGGAATTAAATTGCATGTTTGGAACATAAGGAATTAAATTGCAAAAATAAACAAACGTTAGTAATTAAATTGCAATTTTGTAAACATTAGGTTATTTTTGCAAAAACCAGCAAACATTGGGAATTAAATTGCAATTAGCCCATAAGAAAATAAGCAATTTAATATTTTGTGGTGTATTTTTAAATAACTAGACGACAAAGGATAGAAAGAAAAATGTTATGGTGGATTATTGGAAGTTTATAAAGCTTGGTATATATACATCATCTCTGGAATTGGAATTGTTTAAGAAATCAAATAGACTCTATCTTTTTGGTGTTCATTTCATTAGGCGTGAGCACAAGTCAAGCCGGCTCGTGATCGAGTCGGCTTAACATTACTCGAGTCGGCTTGTGACCCCTATGCATGATTCGAAAATATAATAGAAAATCAAGTGAAGTGGGATCTTACGTTCTTAATTCCCATTTTAATAGTCTTGTTTCTAAAAATAGTAAATTCTTCACACTCAACTAATAAATATTAATTTCATTTAACTCTTTACACACTCGTATGCCTTGATTATTGTATTCAAAATAAATCAGACTATTAAAAAAGGACAGAGGAAGTATGTTGCACCAGCGTTCACTCCATGTTTCGGCACTGAATCGCAAGAGAGGGAGGGGGGGGGGGGGGGGGGGGTGCGCCTAACCCTAGCTAGTAATTAAGGTAAGAGAAAGTCATATGGGATGTTAAGGAAAGAAAGATATAATGAAGGTGGTTGAGAGTTGGGCTTGCAATAAGTTAAAATCTGCAGCGGCACATGACTAGACTTGGGCAATCCATGCGATTTTAGTCTCAACTGCATGCATTTATGAAACTCTTTACCTATAAATTGCTACGAATCATGCTTTATATTTCATCACCCAAATTCATCACAGCAGCTATACGCATATACCTCTCTCTCTCTCTCTCTCTCATCTCTCGAAATGGGGTTGCCTTTTAGACTTGCTATGATCTTTTTGTTGGGGTTGTTCGTGGTGCGGATCGTTGATAGCCGAATACTCGACAAGGAGACGTTCGGCGGCGGCGGTGGTGGGCTTGGTGGAGGAGTCGGAGGTGGAACGGGTGGAGGATTTGGCGGAGGTGTTGGAGGTGGAGGTGCCGGAGGATGTGTTGGAGGTGGAGATGGTGGAGGCTCAGGAGTTGGCGTAGGCGGAGAAGCCGGTGGTGGTGGAGGCTCAGGAATAGGCGTAGGTGGAGGTGTTGGAGGAGGGTTTGGTGGTGGAGGTGGGTTCGGAGGAGGCTCCGGTGGTGGTGCAGGAGGGGGATTTGGTGGTGGTGCTGGCGGAGGAGCAGGAGGAGAAGGCGGATACGGATACGGAGGAGGAGCCGGAGGCGGCGGAGGATTTGGCGGCGGACATTAGGTCAAATTTTCTGTGTATGTGATCATTGTCTGAAAAAAAAAAAGAAAGAAAAAATCACCTCCAATTATATTATAGTGGAGTGTGCATGCATGGCATGCTATTCTCTATAATATTGTACGTTGTTTTACTTTAAAGCTTTCTTAAATGGAATATTGAATAATCACGTGTGTTTGCATTGACGGATCTACATATACCTAGTAAACGGGGGCTCAGCTCTCTAACCCGAGATTTTTTCGATTTTAGTAATATAATGATCTGATTTTTTATAAATAGTCGAGTAGAAAAAATGAGTTGAAAATAAAACAAAAAAAAGGGTTAATTAAAAGGGCTGAAAATGTGGATGAACATAAATTTTTTTCGACTTTGCTCAATTTTGTATTTTTTTTGTTATGTAAAACCTAATCGAGCCTCCCTATGAAAGAATGGGCGTTCGTAATTTTTATAGTAAAGAATGAGGAAGAAACAAACGATTTCATAACTTCTTCATTAAAGATTTTTGAATATAAAATCTTCAGTATTAAGACATAATTAAGGATTTAAATATTCCATTTGTAGTTATTCTTTAAAGA
>JAPKLW010000188.1:77754-93357 GCA_026898455.1 Plectranthus barbatus
GGCGTAGGAAGAGGAACGGGTTCAGGCGGAGGCGGCGGTGGTGGCGGCGGCGGAGGCGGAGGTGGACCTAAGGGAGGTAAGGGGGATGGTTGGGGCAGTGGAAGTGGAAGTGGAGATGGATGGGGTAGCGGTAGCGGTGACGGAGAAGGACGCGGCAAAGGGTCTCACGGCCGCGACGATCGCAAGGGTCGCGGCGATGACAAGGGCGGCGGCGGCGACGGTAAGGGAGATGATTGGAAATCTCATGGAGGAGAAGGTAGAGGGACTGGCAGCGGTGGTGGGGGAGGCTCTGGCGGTGGTGGAGGAGGAGGTGGTGGAAGTAATGGAGGAAGTGGTTTTGGCAGTGGTTCCGGCGCCGGCAGTGGGAGTGGCGCCGGTAACGGCAGTGGAGAAGGACGTGGTTACAAAAGCAGAGGTGGTTACAAAGGCGGCGGCGGCGGACACCGCCCATAGACGGAGGCGGTGGAAAACTGCAACCGCGCATGCATGCATGCATACGTTGAAATAATGTTTCCTTAAATGGAATATATTCAATAAAACGTTTTTCTACATTAATACAAATGTTGCTCCTTTTTTTAAAAGTATATTATTAACATATTTGAATTGTGTTGACTCTCTTTAAATTGAGATTTTAAAATCAATAATTTGTGGGAGAAGAGATGAGATTCGAAAAAGGACATATTCTTAGAAAGAAAGAAAAAAGTAAAATATCTTTTTCTAAGATGGAATCATGTTCCTCCTATAAACTAAACAATCTTATATATTACTTCCTCCCTCCCGCATAATTAGTCTCACTTTGACCGGATACGATAACTAATGTTCGTGAGTGTAGTAAAATTAATATTTTATTGATGTTAGGAGATTTTTTTTTTTCATTTTAAGAAATGAGACTAATCTAACGAGACTAACCAAAATAAAAAATGAGACTAATCTGGCGGAACGGAATGAGTACACAATAATATAATTAAGCCAAGTGAAAACGTCATTATTCATGTTGTTTATGTTCTACCAAAAAGAATATTCAACTCCTAATAACAATTCAAATATTTGTTTTGAGAAGGAATATTCTTTAAGTAATATTATTTGGCCCATATTACTTTTAGAATTATTTTATGAAGTTGTCATAATTGTTGAGGAATTTCAATTTGCAAGAGAATATGCAATAAAGAGAAGAAGAAAAATAGCACTAGCAAAGATCCAAGTTGATGGATATGTATATGATCAATATGAATGAAAGAATAGAATTTGTCACACTTTTTTAGAGGAATATTTGGTAGATAATGGTTAAAGAGGATGAGGAATTGAGAGATTCCTAGATTTTTTGTATGTGAGACTCCCTTAATAAATTGATTTTGTCGATAGGATTATGATTCCATGAAAACGAACACACACCTCTATTTAGTGTTTTTGATCGAAACATAACTATCTATCCAAGAAATACATTCTAAATAGCTTAATTAAGACGTCACAATTTTTATGAGGTCATACATTCATTTTCTTTAGGTATTATTAATCCAGAACCTAAAAGATAATTTAATTATTCATCTATGACTCGAATGATAAATTCTCAATTCAGGACATTAAAGATTTTATAATTCTCAATCCCAAACTTCAATGTTGAGTCATAGATTGAGAATTTAAGGATCTTTCATGATATGAATTGAGAATTTATCTTTACGATCCTGAATAATTGGAGTTTTATCAATTTAGGGCCCGAGAAATAGTTTAATTATTGATTCAGAACCTGAAATATTGATTCTCAAATCAGGACCTGAAAGATCACAAAAATTCCCAATCTAGGACCCGAAAGAGCATACAATTCTCAATCCAGGACCTCAATATCACGTCTGGATTGAGAATTGTTTGATCTTTTAGGTTCTGGATTGACAAATCATCTTTCGGATCCCGAATCGATAATTAGAGTATATTTGGGTCATGAATCAACAATCCTACATTATTTAAAATATCTTTTAGGTCGTAAATCAACGATATTCTTATTTTCATTAATATGGAGAAACTTACCTAAAAGGGCCTTTACTTAAGCTAAAAACTCCAAAAACTAAATTAGAAAGCCTAACTGGGCTAAGAGCTACTAACAAAAACTAGCAAGTTGCAAGGCCTACCTATATAGGCCCAATATTAAAACTTTTACGATAATTATATTTTTAAAAATTAAATGTCAAGTGGTTTTTGCTTTCTTTCTTTTTTACTTCCTTTTGTTTTTACATAGTGAAGAATTAAAGTAGGAATATAATTATCTCATATAGCAACTTTACTCAACCAAATCTCAGAGCATAAATATTAGTGTATCCGTACAAATTTGAAGAAAAGTAATTAGCATACAAAGTTGCATAAATCTTTCCAAAAGGAATTAATCTCCCTAATTTAAAAAAAAAAGTGAAATAATTGTGTTATTACAACCACATAATTCAAGAAATGATCCGAACTCTCTCTCTCTCTCTGTCTAGATACATTTACAATTAAGTTGAGATGAAAATGAATCTGTTTTTATGGTTGAGATAAAGGATAATGTATATATAATATATCACTTTTTGAATACATATGTTATGTAAAGTGACCAAATATAATTAATAGAGAAGTTTCGAGTTCTTGAAATTTCCCTCGTCCACTCTCCATCATGTCACCCACCCTACCGTCACGAAACCACTTTAAACAACAACATGAATTTATTACACATAAACAAAATATTTTATTACACGCACAAAAACAAAACACCTTAAATTAAAATAATTTAATTTTTTTTTTAAAAAAAATAAAGGATGGCAAATTGGCAATGGTGGATCTATGTGGGCCTGGAGGGGGCTCCAACCCCTAATCTGGTTCTTTTTAATAAAAAAAATAAATAAATAAGTAAGTAAGTGGTTCAGTATTTAGCTTCTTCGAAGAAATGAAAAAGGGATTAAAAATAAGGGGAAGAAGGTATAAGTGGCTTAAAAATGAAAATCATTCGAAGAAATTCTTTCGTTTTACTCAACTTTGTACTATTTTATTGTTTATGACGGAAAATTTTTGGATTCGCCACCGATGGGATGGAGCTTTCATGTGAGAATCGAGAGGCCACTAATTCATTTACTCCATTTGTTTCCATGTAGAGCTTTCACAGACCATTTGGTATAATTAAAAAGCAGATGAAGTTGAAGAAGATAGATGGAATGGAATGGAATGGAATAATACTGCAGCATTCACCGCCCATTTCTACGCCCCCTCTTTTTCTTTTATTCTTCTTTTCTTTTTATTTTTCTAAATTATTTCATTTTCGTTTTTCTAAAAAAAAATATCATTTTCTTGATTTTTTTTTTTAATTTTTTTTTCTTCCTCCGCCTTCTCAAACTCTCTATAAATATTGCTCCTCCATTCATACTTCCCCATCTGTCTTCTCTTCAATTCAGTTTTCTTTCATATCTCTCTCTCTCTCTTAACTTTCTTGTCTGAACACAGTCTCTGTTTTCCTCTGTTTTTCACTCTACCATGGCGCCTCCCGCCAGCACAATCTACAGCGCTCTGACGCCAGCGAAAAAAGAAAACATCTTCGAGCTCGTGGGCGGGAAACTCTCCGTCAAGAATGTCCCATTGCTGTCCGAGATCCCCAGCAACGTCACTTTCAAGAGCTTCAACGCCGTCGTGAAATCCTCCGCGGCCCCTCCGGCGATATTCGACCGGGCGGCGTCGCTCTCCCACAAGGGCGGATTTCTGGGCTTCAGCCAGAAGGACCCGTCGGACCGGCTGACGAACTCGCTCGGGAAATTCACTGGCCGCGACTTCGTCAGCATCTTCCGGTTCAAGACATGGTGGTCGACTCAGTGGGTCGGCAACTCGGGCTCCGACGTCCAGATGGAGACTCAGTGGGTCATGCTCGACGTCCCCGAGTTGAAATCCTACGCCGTCGTCATCCCCATCATCGAGGGCAGCTTCCGCTCCGCCCTCCACCCGGGGGCCAACGGCCACATGATGATCTGCGCCGAGAGCGGCTCCACCAGCAGGAAAACGGCGTCGTTCGACGCCATCGCCTACGTCCACATCTCCGACAACCCCTACACCCTGATGAAGGAGGCCTACACCGCCGTCAGGGTCCACCTCAACACGTTCAAGCTCATCGAGGAGAAGTCCCCGCCGCCGCTCGTCAACAAGTTCGGGTGGTGCACGTGGGACGCATTCTACCTCACGGTGGAGCCCGCCGGAATCTGGCACGGCGTCAACGAGTTCGCCGAGGGCGGCCTCTCGCCGCGTTTCTTGATCATCGACGACGGGTGGCAGAGCATCAACATCGACGGCCAGGATCCCCACGAAGACGCCAAGAATCTCGTTCTCGGCGGCACCCAAATGACTGCAAGGCTGCATCGATTCGAGGAATGCGAGAAATTCAGAAAATACAAAGGTGGATCAATGTCGGGACCCAACAAACCCTCATTCAACCCCAAGAAACCCAAAATGCTGATCAGCAAGGCCATCGAGCTCGAGATGGCGGAGAAAGCCAGAGACAAGGCGGCGCAGGCCGGAGTCAGTGACCTCTCCTCCTTCGAAGCCGAAATAGAGAAGCATAAGAAAGAGCTTGAAGACATGTTCGACGACAACAAGGGGTCGTCGGAGTCCGGCAAGGGCTGCACCGGCTGCTCTTGCAAAACCGACAACTCCGGCATGAAGGCGTTCACATCTGATTTAAGGAGTAATTTCAAAGGATTGGATGATATCTATGTTTGGCATGCATTGGCCGGTGCATGGGGCGGAGTTAGGCCCGGCGCCACTCATCTCAAGGCCAAGATTGTGCCCTGCAAGCTCTCCCCTGGCCTCGACGGAACCATGACCGATCTTGCTGTCGTCAAGATCATCGAGGGCTCGATAGGGCTCGTGGACCCGGATCAAGCCGATGACTTTTATGACTCGATGCATTCCTATCTTGCTAAAGTTGGGATCACCGGAGTCAAAGTGGACGTCATTCATGTAAGTTTGTTCGATAAAAATCATCTTTCGAATTCTGAATTGATAATTAATCAATTTAATGTTTGTGTAGACACTTGAATATGTAAGTGAGGACTATGGAGGAAGAGTGGATCTTGCAAAGACTTACTACAAGGGTCTGTCCAAATCTTTGAACAAGAATTTCAATGGGACTGGTCTCATCTCCAGCATGCAGCAATGCAATGACTTCTTTTTCCTAGGAACTGAGCAAATCTCTATGGGAAGAGTTGGTAATAACAAATACTATATCATCGAGTTTAATACTCTCTCCGTTCCAATTTATTAGTCTGGCTTACCTTTTCGGTCTATCCTACAGGGGATGACTTCTGGTTCCAAGATCCGAATGGTGACCCGATGGGAGTTTATTGGCTGCAAGGGGTGCACATGATACACTGTGCCTACAACAGTATGTGGATGGGACAATTCATCCAGCCAGATTGGGACATGTTCCAATCCGACCATTGTTGTGCAAAATTCCATGCTGGATCAAGAGCTATATGTGGTGGACCAGTTTATGTGAGTGACTCTTTAGGGGGGCATGACTTTGATCTTCTCAAAAAGCTTGTTTTCAAAGATGGGACTGTCCCTAAATGTGTGCATTTTGCTCTCCCCACAAGAGACTGCCTCTTCAAGAACCCCCTCTTTGACAGCAAGTCTATCCTCAAGATTTGGAACTTCAACAAGGTCCACCTCTCTCTCTCTCTCTCTCTCTCTCCCTCTCCCTCTCTAAGAATTTCATCTCCTGACTATGATTTTGATGATTATGCAGTACGGTGGCGTGATCGGCGCCTTCAACTGCCAGGGGGCAGGGTGGGATCCCAAGGAGCAAAGGATCAAGGGATACTCCGAGTGCTACAAGCCCCTCACGGGCTCTGTCCACGTGACCAACCTCGAGTGGGATCAGAACCCCGAAGCAGTCAAGCTCGGGGAAGCCGAGGAATACGCGGTTTACCTCACCGAGGCAGAGAAGATCTTCTTGACCACTCCTGAATCCGATCCTATCTCGGTGACGCTTCAGCCATCTACCTTCGAACTCTTCAGTTTCGTCCCCACCAAGAAGCTAGGTCAGGGCGCGAAATTCGCGCCCATCGGCCTAACCAACTTGTTCAACAGCGGAGGGACGATCCAGGGGCTCGTGTACGATCAATCCGTCGCGAAGATCGAGGTTAAGGGCGAAGGCGTGTTCTTGGCGTACTCGAGCGTCGCCCCGAAAAAATCGTACGTGAACGGAGCCGAGGTTGTGTTCCAGTGGTCCGGAGATGGGAAGGTGCAAGTCAGCGTTCCTTGGTACGAGGAGTGCGGCGGAATCTCTAACATAACTTTTGTTTACTAATTATCTCGTTAGTATTGTGGTGGTCGGATGGTTGATTGATTGATCGTAAGTTCGAACGGTCTATGGTAAGAAAAAGTGTGACTTGCCTGCCTGATGATGTAACAGGCTATGAAATTATGAATTATGTTTTTTTTTTTTTTTAAGTTTTTATTTTGTTGATTTTGGTTTTTGGTTTGTATAAATAATGTCCCATATTTGTAAGGGCAGGGGTTGCCTATTGAAGGGATGTTTCCGGTTTCAAGAATTGAGTATGAAAGCATTTAATCTAAATTTCTCTAATTCAAGAATTTCTGTTGTGGTGTGGTGTGGTCCATCAATCTTGATTTAGTTGCCATTAATAGTTAGACTATAAATTAAGAAGGAAAAAAAATCACTTTAATTAATGAGAAATATAAGCATAGTTACCAAATTTCCTCAAGATAAAACCTCTCATGAAAAAAATCTTAAATGTTTAATTAATGAGAAATATAAGCATAGTAAGTTACCAAAAATGTCCCTTGTTCGGATAAAATCACTTTTTATCTATGATCAAAAGGTCATGGATTCAGATTTTCATGGAGACATATAAGGTATGTGTTTAAATTAATTTTTTTAAAAAATATTATTGACAATATTGTGTGTACAATTAGATTCTTAGAAGTACTCCTCCGTCCCGATTTACTTATCTCATTTTTCATTTTCATTTGTCCCATCTTACTTGTTTCATTTCCTAAAATAATAAATAATTAACTCAAAAATAATAAAATTAATAATTTGAAAATCTTGTCTCCAGATTCTCTCTCTTTCTATTTTACTTTTTAAAAAAAAATAAATTAATTAAACAAACATTCCACACACTAATGCATCATTAAATTTTCTTATTACTTTAGATATTGGTTGTTATGCCATTTAAATTTGGGACAAATAAATCAGGATGCAGGAAGTATTTGTTAAGAGACAATAAAAAAATATTGAAGTTAATATACTAGTACTCAGTGGCGGATCTATGCATGTCCCTAGCAGAAATTTTTTTTTCTTCTATTTTTATAATATCGTGATCTGATATTTTATGAGATAACTTTTTCGTGGAGAAGAAAAAATAAATGAAAATAAGCAGTACGATATAAAAGGATTAAAGTTAAGTGGAAGAAAAAAAATTCAAACCACTTTTACGAAAATTTTCTGGATTCGCTCGTAGTGGTAGTAAGTATAAGTACTAGACTACTAGTATAAAAATTAAATTCTCAACAGTTGGATTGCCCAACATTATGGGAAGGAAGAAATTAGTTTGGTTAGTTGTATTGTGCCTAGCTACTAGAATAGCCTTCCAACTAGAATCTTCGTTTACACTATGCCACGTGTTTGCATGGATTGTTGCCACTAATTAAATTGTAGGTGGGCGACAATCACGACTTTTATTTAATGTTCATTATTTCCTAAATTTTCTAATTTCAAACCTAAATTAATAGATTTGGGACATTGATTTCAGTTTCAATAATTTATTTATTCTCTTTATTTTATCTTCTTACCTTGTTTTAACATTGGTGGTTTTTTTTATTGATATCATTTTTGTAACTTTTTTATCTTAAATGATAATCTACTTCATATACTAATTGAAACAAGTTTAATATTGAAAATCATTCATGCCCTAAATATTTTAATTTGATAACCATCGTCAATTATATAACATTGTTTATAATTAGTATTTAAAAATATATTCAAATATATAATTCATTTTAAAAATTTATTTCATATTCATTTTATAATATTTAAAATTGAGAAAATATTTATTATTTCACAAATGCGCCCAATTTATATTAAATGCAAATTTTATATATTTTTTATAAATACTTCGATGCATGGGTGAAATAGTGGTAGTAATTATTTTAAAATATGTTTCACTTTTTATCGAGAAGATTGTGCATTATTATTGAACATATTTTAATTATTTTTACAAGATATCAAGTCAATTTTTCAAATCCAAAATTATGTGGAAAACCAAAATAGATGTGCAAATTCCAAGAATCCAACATGCGAGTTTTTAGATATAGTCTAGACCATTATTTTATTTAAAAAATGTATGATATTGATAGTCATAAAAATTGACTTTTTTGTGCATTGGCTATCCATTTAATTTTATTATATATTTTAATGAATTAATGTGAATAGTACCTTGAGAAAGAAATCACTGGAGTATACTATATATATAATAATGTATATATATATATATATATATATATATTATTTTTATATGTGGTCGGTTGGCTTAGGTTGCTTTCCAACTCCCACACTACTATCTAAAATAGAAGTTAGGTATATATATATTATACATAGCTAGAGAAATAGTAAGATTTACGCGGTTTTAGACACTTCTGTTTTTTCCTTATTTTGTCACTAATGGAGTTATTTTTGCCGGTAGATATTGTTGAGAATGACATTAAATTTCCTTATCCCTATAACTTAGATTATATAGTTAAATTAGTTGGGAAACTATGAATTTTATTCCAAATAATTGAGTTTCTGGAAAATTTATCCCAAGTTTTCTAGGTTAGGAAATTTTATCCCAAATAATTGAATTTCTGGGAATTTTATCCCAAATTTTCTAGGTTAGGGAATTTTATCCCAACTTTTAATTTTGTTTGGAATTTTATCCCAAATACTAACTTTGTTACATATTTGCTGAATCACTATTTTTTTTTCATGTACTCGTCAATGTAGATTTTTTTTTATCCAAAGAAAAATAAAAAAGAAAAATAAAAGCACGTAAGCAATTTAAATCCAAAATCCCTAAATTCTTAAATACTTCCTTCTTAAATATCGTCTCCTCCTCCCCTCATTCCTCAACGATGAGATTTTTGATCATTTTTTTATGCTGGTTAGGCCCATCGATGAGGTCAAACCTCTAGCACAGAACAAAGAAAGGGATCTAAAATCACTTCTTGCGCAGGAATGAAAGCGTTGAGAGATACATCTCAGCCGCTGCAGAAATCGAGCAAGCAACGCGCAGTTGTTACGCATATCACATAAGCTTCACTGCAGCTGAGTTTGTGGAGATGCGGGTGCTCTATGCATGCTTCATCATCGCATTAGTTAAAAATTGCTTACGTTCTTTTGTTATTCTTTGGATAAAAAAATTCTACATGGACGTGTACACGTAAAAAAAAATAGTGATTCAGCAAATATGTAATAGAGTTAGTATTTGGGATGAATTTCCAAACAAAATTAAAAATTGGGATAAATTCTCTAACCTAGAAAACTTGGGATAAAATTCCCAGAAACTCAATTATTTGGGATAAAATTCCCTAACCTAGAAAACTTGGGATAAAATTCCCAGAAACTCAATTATTTGGGATAAAATTCGTAGTTTTCCCTAAATAAGTTCTAACATGATATAACAACTACATATAAAGATTTTTACAATATTAATAAGTTTAGATTAAATTTTAATAGAATGGATAATTTGATGGTTGTCCAAAATAAGAATAATATAATTAAGTTATCTGGACTTAATTAATTATGGAAGTTACAATTCAAAATCTTAAGAGATAAAGATGTATCAATATATCGTTGAAGTTATAAAAGATTTTATTTGTCTTGATATATCTTGATAAGATCAAATATTTCTTATTTGATTTTTAGTAAGATATGATTTCTAGATTTATTATGACTTGATTTGATTTACTAGTATGATTAGGATTAGATTTGATTTATAGTTTGATAAGGATTATGATTTATTTTTTTCATGTAAATAGGGCTTGTTATTTTCGTTCTTAGTTCAATTTTCTATTTAATAATATTCGTGAGTTTTATTCTCCAATTATTTGTGACCTCAAGAATTTATGTGAAATACCTTGAAATTCAAATTGACTTATCAACTGGACTTTCACATCCGATTGTGGTGTCTTCACCAATTCTGCATCGATAGTTCCTCGGTATGAGATTTGTCTGGAATTCGTCATCTGAAGGGTTGAATTTCCACCCATCATTATTTCGTTTGAGTCATTTCCACGATTCTTATTCCACCAACGAGAATTTTATCATAATTAATAAATCGACACGATGACAATTTGATTCACGAATACTATCATCCTAAATTCATACACATAATACTATAACGATGTGTGTAGTTGTATCGACATAGATTGACTAAATTAGATTAAATCCAATTAATTAAATGTCAAATCAAATTTTGAATAAAGTACGCAAATCTTATCTCATTTGGATCATAAGATCAAACTACATTGATGAAATTGATGTTGTCATTTTCATATAATTTTTTATTTATTTCTTGAATTAGCAACCTTAACCAATAAAACAAGGATAATTATCGATTCAAGACCTGAAAAATACTTTAATTATCGATTCAGGATTCGAAAGATGATTTGTTAATTTAAGACCCGAAAGATCATACAATTCTCAATCCAGGACCTAAATCTTAAGAATTTTTGTGAACTTTCAATTCGTGAATTGAGAATTAATCTTTCGGGTCCTAAATCGATAATTAAACTATAATTAAACTATCTTCCGGGTCTTGGATTGATAAAACTCCTTAAAACTATCATAATATATTAAAATAATTATAATATGTAAAACAACGAGAATAAATCGGTCGAATTATATATGGACAACGCAATTTCCAAGAAATTAATTCCTCAAAATATATATATATATATAATTAAAAAAAACAAGAAAAGGTGGAGGAAAGGATAATGGTGCATTTAATGGATTATTACATTCCTCAATTGACATTCTAACCGAAATAACATCCAAACAAACGCCTACACAAAAACCAAAAAACTCAAAAATAAAAAAAAAATTATAAAAAATGATGATTGGATATTCTGAAAAAATCTGTCGGTAAAAAAAGTAGATATTAAGGTTGGACATAATGTCATGCAATTAAATTGCGATATTTTTTTTTTTGTTTTTGATAAGGATAAGATTAGAGTACAATGTCCAACTGTGCCAATCTGCTTCCACCAAAAAACACGTACGTGTTTTAGTAGGACATGACCGTTTTATTAACTAACTTAACCGACTTTTGACTCAGATTTTCTCTTCTCTTCTCTCTCCTCCTTTACTTTCTCTCTTTGGAATTTCTTGCTTTTGTCAATTACGTACGCCATGGATTTTGCATGAAATTTAGGAGAGACTTTCTGCATGTGGAAACCCAGAGAAATTATATATTTGAATTTGAATTTGAATTTGAATTCAAGGTTTGTTTATATAGATAGATAAAAGATTGCGTCGGTAATGGTTTATTTATTTACGTGTGATTGACGATGATTTGATTTCTACATGATTTAGTGTAATTGGATTGCAAAGAGCCCATTACATTTTGATAGGTTGAGATACTTATATAGGCCTATTGGGCTTTTCAATAACCAGCTGGTTTTAATGGGCCGTATTTTCTATACAACCCTCTTTCCCAAATTTGATGTTCTCTTACAAAACAATATTTGATGGAAAAAAAAGTAAGCCAAATCATAAAAATAATTAAAAAAAAACTATGTGATAATATTTAAATTGAAGTATAAACTATCATATTTTTTCAATTATATGACCAAATTATCAGAAACTATGCATGTTGAGGGTCAAAATAATTGGTCCGACATTAAAGACTCTCAGATTGTGTTTGTTGGGTGCTTGATAATAAACGGCTCAATTAAAAGTCCAAGCACACGGCCCATAAGTTGTTTTGCAGGAAAAGAGGGCAGATCGGTCTAAGTAAAGTAGTTCAAATAAGAAAACAGATCGAATGATGAGACAATTCGACCAAAATGAGTTCGTATAAAGCAGCTCGATTAAAGGTAGTTCGATCCATCCAGGGAGCAGTCTGATGTATAAAGCTGAAGTAACGGATAGATCAAGCGAGCTACCTAACGGTCGGGAAGAATCAATAAATGATGAGGAGTTCTGATCGCGGAACTCCAGGAAACGGACAAAAAACGTGCGTCGATAAAGCCACGGTAGACCAGGAGCTCATTAAATGCTACCTGACGGAAATATAGGAAACTGTAGGCAGCAAATAAATCCCTATAAATACCCCTTTGTAAGTCGATTTTTCGACATCCAAGTTCACATATACAGAAATCATATTGTATCGATTTTGAGAAGCGAAAGCATTGTAATTTTCATTAAAAAGAAGGACAATCGAGCTGGTTCGTGGGTCGGTACAGACAGTTCGAACTTGTTTCTTAATCTGGTTTGACTTAATTTACATTCCTTAATTTACTCTCGATTGCTTCCTGCAATTTTTTGTTATCGTTATTGTAAAAGTTCATGGGACCTAGTTCTTTAGAAAAAAGTACCCTCAACAATGTTCAGAAGGTCTGTCGGTTGAAGTTTGAATTCCATTTAGCCAGTCTGTGATATTTTAAACTTCAATCGACAGGTCTTCTGAACACAGATTGGGAGTCTTTAATATCGGATCAATTATTTTGACCGTCAACAATGCAAATATAGGATATTTTGTTTTCAGGCGATGGAAAATTTATTGTGATTTTCGAAAATTCTCATATTCATTTGCAATCTTATATGTTTCTATAATTCTATTAAATGAAGTAATTATATCCTATATTTGTATACAATCTAATAATTTAGACATCTATATATATATAAAAGCAAGACCCCTCTCCAAAAAAATTTCCCCCCAAAACCACTTACCAAAAATAACTCTAAAATATATAAGGTAATTAATAATAATTATGGTAAGTATAAAATTATTATTTTTAGGTAGATTTACATTTTAATAGTTAACTATTTATTCTTCTTATTTATGTTTTTATTAAATAATTAATTTCATATATAATTTATGATACAAAATCAAATATGAAAATTTATAGTTAATTAAACCATAGTAAATCAAAATTCATAATCCGTGTTAAGATTTTAAAATATTGTTAAACAACTAATATAAAAGGTTTATATTTAATAGATAGGCTTTATATTTTTTAGCTAATAAATCATATTTATATTTATTAATGTAGTAATGTAGTATTACAATCAATTTCATTTAAATTACTTTTCATTACATTTAATTTCAATTAATTTGATTGATACAATTTACAAAATATTCTATATTTGATTAAGTTTTTTTAAACACTCCCATCTATAAATACTCGCATTAGTTCATAATTTTATTCAATTTGCAAACACATTAGACCAATATCCACAACCACTATCCTGTTGAAGCTAGAAACCTCAATTTGAAGAATGTGTGGCTTGATTTCTGATTGGAGAAAAATATCTACGGTGATTGAATTCTTCAACGAAGAAATTTAGTAACATGTACGTGGTGATGTAGGTGTCGCCAATATAGCCTATGAGTTCTGTAATTGTACTCTACTTTTTTTTTATAGATTTTTTTCAATGCATAATATTTATTTTTCAATATTTAGTTTTTAGTTATTTTTTTTGTAATATAATACAATTTTTTTAATTGTATCCCTACATTGTAATTTTACTGTTAATTTTGTTCTCGATGTTAATTCTCATTTTCTTCTCATGTTTGTTATTTGGATTTATTAATTCATGATTGTTCAAATCCAAATGTTGTATTGGAAGCTTGAATATTATAAAATTTTTGGAGTATTTATTTATACATGCACGTGTGTGTTAGAGAGTAATTTTTAGTGATATTTATATATTGTTTTTTCTATAAATAGTGTTTGTACATTTATTCATATAATAAATATTCATGTTTCGTATTATACTTTTGAATATTCCTCAACTCAATTATTAAAAAAGCTATAATAAATTGTAGAATTAAATAATTAAGAATCTAGATTAAGGAAAAATACTATTTATTATTTGTACCATATAAACTTAAAAATATGTGCTACTTAAAGAATAAACTAATTAAAAATATGATGATAACAGGCAATAAATAAATAATTAATGTGTACTATATAAATTGATATCTAAAAATTATTTATTGAATAGTACTTTTTAAAAAATTTAATTAGTAAGTTACCGAGATTTCAATGATTGTTTGAAAATTTAAATCTTAAAAAATTTATTTTTGTAAATATTAAATAATGAAAAGAATTTAATAAATAAAATTTCAACTTATTTTAAAAAATATGCTAAAAAGGTGTTGTTTTTATACCAAATATAATTCAGAATAATAATTATATGTATTTAATGCGATATTTTATTTCATGGGATTGGTGTAATGTTTAATATTAAATATAATATAATATAATATATATTTATCTATTTTCTTATAGTATACATTTATATCTATATAAAAGCAAAATATTTAAGGACCATTCAATAGTGTTACTTAAGGTAAGGCCAAAAACAAATGTTTGAGCAATTAAAAAAAAATTAAATTTGGAAAAAAATGGTATTAAAGAAAATAATAAAAATTATTTAATGGAATAATCTATATGAATATAAAAGCAGAATCCTCAACACAATTTTATTTTCCACCTATCTAATCTTTCTTAAAATAAGTCCATAATTATCTCATAAAAATCACAATTATTTTAACAATAAAAATCCTATATATATATATATATATATATGTGTGTGTGTGTTGTGTTTTAAATGTAAAAACGCCAATATAAGTGGTATTAAAATATTAATTTCAATAATTGATGAAGGAGACCTTCCAAAAATAATTACTCGAAAGTGAAAGTTATTCAATCAAAAGGCGAGAATTATGGAAAATTAATTAAATTAGCATAAATTGATTTAATATGATAAATTCTAGAAGTATGGAAACGTATTCATCAATTAGCACTTCCCTAAAACAAATCCATCGATTAGCACAATTCAGGTCAAGAAATTTGAACAGATGCATTAATATTTTGATAAATATTGTATAATGTATAATTGATTTCTATTTGCTAATTGATTCATTTTTTTTAAGTTTTTTTCGTTAATTAACTTATAAATCAATTAAGCAAAATATTTATTATGTATATTTTATAATTAAATGATAACTCAATTAGTGGTTATTTCATTTAATTTCTCTCATAGTAATATTAGTATATATACTCATTACATCGAACTCTCATAGCCATTCATTCTCATTTTTTGTTTTTGTTAGAGATGGGTTGTCATGTCATTTTTTGTGTTCATATAATTTTATGTTTATTTATTTTAGTTTATATTCTTTGAATTCATAGTTGTAGTTAGATTTTTTTCAATATTAGTTTCTACACAAAATCTTTATAATGAAGATGAAGAAGGTGTTCAATCTGCTGATGGCTTGCATTTCAAGAAACATCGAATGAGATATACTCAGGGTTATTATTAGCTTAGTCGCTTCTCAATCATCACCCATGTACAAATTTAATTTTCAA
>JAPKLW010000188.1:93757-128192 GCA_026898455.1 Plectranthus barbatus
AAAAAAAAAAAAACCGAACCTGAGGTTGAAGCATGGTGAACAATCTTCTTCTTGGGTGCCATTTTCTTCGTATTAACCTTCGTTCATTCGAAAAAATTATAAAAAAAAAACCCAAACAATGATTCGCAAAATTTGATGAGGAATAACTTACCGTCTTTAGAATAGGTATAACCGTCTTCGAAAGGAGAGTGAGTGTAGTTACGCTCGTCGCTGTGATTTTTTGGTTACCGGAAACGATACACAGTGTAAAACTGTAGAAAACGGCGAATATGGAGGTGGAAAGTCGCCCTAGATTTTTACAATTTTTATTTTTTGCTGTGGGCGGTAAAAACTTAATTTCAAGAATTAATTGTTATTTTGGTAGTTTTAGGGCGTTAATCATTAAATTGGAACGACGTGCCCATTAAATGCTCATTATTTTTCGCCAAAAAATCAGGCTAGGAAATCCCCACGCGATGTGTATATTAATTTTTGTACAAATATGCCCTTTCAATGATATTCAGTATTCCTATCAATGATTTCGGATTTCTTTAAATCAAGCACGTTAATTTCCATGATCTACGGTGTAGATTTGGTCTTAGTTCAAACACTTAGAGGGGTTCGGCCATGAACGCACCCCTATATATATATATATATATATATATATGTATATATTTCTTATATCAAATATGATTAAAAATTAATATCTTTTTATTTAATTAATAATTATGTATTTTCTATTTTTCAGTTTTATGTTTGATAGCAAATATTGTTTAAAATATTACATATATAACTATTTAATTACTCCCTCCGTCCCAAGTAAATTGTCCACATTTCCTTTTTCGTATGTCCCACAATATTAGTCCACTTTCTTAAAATAGCAAATTCTCTACACTCACCAATAAAATATTCATCCTACTAACTTCCACTGCCACTCACATGCATTGGTTATCGTGCCCGGTCAAATGTGGACAATTTGACCTGGACAGAGGGAGTATTATGAAAGGTAATCAATGAAAATGATTGTATATAAAAAGTCATCGTGTATGGCATGTAAATATTATTGGTTGGCAACATAAAATAATTTTTGTGAATATAAATGAATAGTATGATTAATCTAACTAATTAAGTATTTGACCGATGGGCATTTTAGATTTTTTGAGACATTTATACACAAAATAAAGGGAGAAATGATATTGTATAAAGTATGAGATATGAGATTTTTGAAACATTTATACACTAATCATATTTAGTTGATACATGAATTGGTTATTGGTGAATACTTAATATCTGCTTTATAGTTCCTTCATATCAAATGGCTAGATATGAGATTCTTAATTTTCTTATGGATATTTATATTAATTGGTAATATTAAGTAATTTTATGGATATTTATATTAATAGTAAGACTGAAGTACGAAGTGGATGAAAAATAGATGAATACCCGAGAGACTGAGCACATGAAATAATGAGATATGAAAGGAAAGAAAACCTCAAAAGAAAAAAAATTAATAACAAAATGAAAAAAAAAGAGTGAAGATTTTAAATTAATGATGTTATTTTTTAAAATCACATAAATTACAAAAAATAAAGTTATTTACACGCATTAAATGTATGAGTCAGCAGGAATTAACTTTATTATTGATGAATGATATTTTTATGTAAAAACTAAACATTTAAATACAAGAAATATATTTCAATATTTAATAAAAATAAAAAATTTTGACCTATTTTTTTATAATAGGGAATTATATTTCAAATTATTTACCATTATATGAGAAGAAGATAAACAAGTTTCCATGCACGAAGTATAAAAAATTCTTACACAAAATTAATTTTAGTTTTAATTTTATTTCAGGTTATTAAATAAAATGCAAGTTTACTTCTACTTATCTTTATTTTAATTTATAATTAATTTTTGATTTTAGAGTTTTTAGAAACTATAATATATTACATACAACTTAATAATAGTACAATATAAAATTTAAGAGTTTAATGATTTAAATAAGTTAATTTTAAAGTTAAAAGGTCTAATTAATACAAATAATTATAATATTGAAATGTTGCCCTCACATAATAGTTAGAAGGTTAAATAAATAATAAATTATTAATAAAAATGTATACACGTAGTGCATTACGTAGGCAGCAAACTACTACATTTAATAATTGAACACAGTCAGAAAGTCGAGTGTTACCTATTGAGAGATAGAAAGTCAAGCACCATTACCAACAATAACACTATCATGCAAGAGTACGACTATGAGTTCTCCAAATAATTATAAGTTGGTGTCATGTGGGTTGAGGCACCGGTGTCAAGGAATCAATCTGATGTTTCAAGTGGAGAGAGAGATCAGTGGAGAATATGTAGTAGTGTGCAATTGTTGGAGATGACTGCGAAGAATACCTTTTCGAACAGGAATTGTCATAATGACCTTCATGACGATAATTTGGCAGGGAGGTGGTCAACGTTTTACACAATCGCGAGATTTGGAGTAACATGAACCACTTCCATGGCCACAAGAAGAATTATAATTTCCAGAGGAAGGTGGACATTGACCTGAAGGTTTATGCTAGCTGTAAAAGGAAACAGAGGAAGATCCTCCTGTGTTAATGGACTCTTGAAATAACACAAAGCTCTCAGCTTTAGATAGGAGATCCCAGAAGTTATTAAGAGGAATAAGCGTCATTTGAGCAGCAGAAAAGCTGGAAAAAAGACTAACCAAAACCTCAAAGGAACCAATGAGCCTTATTTGTATCATTAATAGGGCATTCGATAGCTTCTAATTGATCACATAAGGACTTGAAGAGTGGACGGAGGTGTATTAGAGGGCATATGTTTGGTGTCGTCTATGTAACCAAATAGGTTTTGGCTTGAGAGAAGAGTGATGATCTACGGTTTTCATAAAAGATAGTTCACAGAAGAAAGCTTGATCATGAGATGAATGAGCGTAGAGAAGGATAGAGGTTCATCGTATTGGGCCATGATCGGAGAAATGTGGCGGCACCAATTTGTTGGAAGAAGATACGAGCGAGAGGTAGGATTTTTGGAGAAAAGATTGATGTTAGGTTGATATCATATTAAAGTTTGTATTATTTTCATAAGAAAATAATGTTTATTAAGAAACAAAGATCTTGCATGGAGATATAAAGATATCTCATGCAGATATGATACAATTTCAATTATAATTTATCAATATATTATATATAGGCATACTATTTGTAGCATCATTATACACTTTTTTGTTTCATTGTTTATAATGCAAGTTTTTTTGTATATATAGAAAAGACCTGAACAGGTGGTGGTGAAGTAGTGACGGATCCATAAATATTTATTAAGGGATCTCATTGAGTTTATACGTAACAAAAAGAACACATAATTAAGTAAAAATTGATCCTCATAATAATATTAAAATATATAAAAAATTCATACACTAAAACTAATTTCAATATTATTTATAAATATAAAAATTTAACATAAAATAAAAATAATTTTCGATTCCTCTTAATTCTCAAATCTGAACCCCCTTACACTCTCTTCTTATTCATTCTCAACCCTTTTTTCATTAATTATTTGCTAATAAAAATAATAATCTCATAAAAAACCATATTATCCTATTATTAAATAAAAAATTAATTTAAGGCTGAAGTCACCAAAACTTCTAAGTAAATCCACGTGCTTAGAGAGAGGAATAAGAGAGACAAATGTAAAATTATAAATTAATTATTAATTGAATAATTTGATGCATAATATTTATCTTGACACATTTAAATTTTAGTGTAAGATAAATTCAAATGCAATATCATTATTATATATAATTTATAATAAATTATTAATAAAATATTTACGTCTGCGCGTAGAAAACTAGTTTATGTATAAAATGTGATCATTTGTACTAAAGTAAAAAAAGGGTTTAGGGTTTGTACTTAGATTTAAAGATTTGGCCAAAAAATCTAGATATATACGGTAAGAAATAACTCTATATCTTGTATAAAAGCTTCTAATAAATACATATCCGAACTCATTTGGAATATCTTTATCATAGAAAATAATGATACTTTAAAAATCTTCACGAATATCTCAAATTGCAAACCTCCTCCCAAAATTTTGTTTTTTCAATAATATACGAATGATAAGCTTTTTTCTTGATAAGCACAAATCTCAGTTCAAGGAAGATAAATAGATTTGTGTCTATGCTTCTGAGAAAATCTACAGAGAAAAGGATTCCAAGATACAAAACAACTCATTCAAATATCAAATCCCAACAATATATATAACTCGAGCGTCACCAAAAAGCATAATAACCAAGCAACATGGATCAAAGCACTGCATCAACGTTGAACCAACGCAACTCCACCATTCAATCTCAAGGGAAGAGGAGAATCTTCGGAGAAATCGAAGAGCTCGAAGATGAAGTCGAAAGAGAGTACAGCAGTTTCAGCAACTTCAGAGTCGTCGACACTATGCCGTCGGATCACCATTACTCCACTCAAACGCAGAATGTATGGATCAAGCTTATGTATGCACAGGCATTCAGAGAAAAGATGGAACAAGAATGGCGTTTCTTGGAAGAGCACGTCCCGAGCTCGATTTTCGTGAGGGCGTATGAACAGAGGATCGATCTCATGAGGGCAGCCTTCATTGGTCCACCGGGAAGTGATTATCAGCATTGTCTGTTCTTCTTTGACATATTCTTTCCTGTGAACTACCCTGATGTTCCTCCGATGGTACACTACCTGTGTTACGATGATCCGATACCCGACTTGAACCCTAATCTCCGAAAGGAGGGAAGGGCCTGCTATGGCCTAGTCAGGAAAACTTGGTCTTGCATCAATAGCAGAGAGAAACCGAGGCCTAAACAGTTCGATGTCTTGCATATACTTCATGCAATACAGGATCTGATCTCAAATCATTCTCCGGGGCCTTCCAATCTCGAGTCAGAGAATAGAGCGAGGAGATTCTTTTCAGCGTGTGAGATGATGATGAGGGTTCTGAGGAAACCTCCAAAAGGTTTCGAGTTTCTCGTCGCAGGACACTTCCGGAGAGTTTCTCATCCAGTCCTGCAACAATTCAAGGATAATGAGTATAATGACAAGATTATGATCAATTTGTTTAAGAGAATGTTTAGGGCGTTTGAAGAGAATGGATCTTACTGTAAGCACCATCTGGATTTCTTAAAATAAAGAAACCAGTAAAGTTCTGCAGCAGAGTGCCACTACAGAGGACTTCGCGGATAGATAATTTAAGTTTGCTAGTTTAATTAGATAGAGTCAACACTAGTTTTTCAAGTGATATTGTGCTTTCCAATCTTTATCTTCTATATTCATTTTTCAGTAAATTAAGATTCTTCTCAACTAATACTACCTACTTCAAGTGGGGAATTGAAGATTTAGAACACTTAAATTCTGGAGCTCCAATGTGATTACATGGCTAAAAAGAAACGTCAATGTTAATACTAGATTCAGATGTTAGGAGAAAGTTCCTGTTCCACCCTGGGTTTTAAAAGGCACGAGGCAACTCGAGGCGATGAGGTTTAAAAAAACCGAGGTGTGAGGCGAGAGGTAGAGGCGAGCTCCTCAAGCACGAGAGGCGAACTTATTTGTAAAATGTATATTCCATGCAAATCAACAAATATTCAACCAAAACAACCCAAATATAATATATAATAGATTTAAACCTTCAAACTTATACCCCAAAGTTAAAAATAAGCTAACATAAAAATAAAAAAGCAAACAAGAAATCAAATTTAAAAATAGAAACCAAATTTATTTTAGAAAGATATAATATCTATAATTGATTTTCTTCTTGTCTTTTCTATTATATGTTTGCGACGAGAAATCAAAAAAATAGAAATCAAATTCCAAATTTAAGTAATGCTGATATTTAGCAATTAAAAAACATTGTCTCTCACATTTTAAAATATTTAATTTATAAATTGTAAAAAATTATTGACATAACATACATGTTACTACATCTCTCGCCTTACTCGCCTCATGTAATCTGCGTGCCTCACAACTCTTGAGGTGAAATCCTCAATCTGAGGTTCCACCCAGCAATTATAGAACAACTCCATCATAAAAGTTTGATACTTCGACTGCTGCAAGAATGCAATCAAGGAACACCAGTAATGACAATCTCTAATTCTTCTCACAAAGGGTTCTCTCATTTAGAAACATGGGATGAAGACTAATAGACAAGTATAACAGAGAGAGGCATAATATGAGCAAGTTTCCGGAATAAATAAACCACCATTACAAAAGAAGATACCACGGTTTTACACACAGTTTTGCACCCCACAAGAAAAAAACAAATCCTTCTAGTTTCAGAAGCTTTTTAGCACCAACAATTCATGTTCCAGAAGCTAACATAGATGCTCACATTAACTCCCACAAGAAGTAAACAACACCTCACAATGAAACTAAACCACCAAAGCATGACTTCCCTTCGGTACATTATAGAATACAAATAATGAAAACACAAATAACCAATCCAGGAAAGAACAAGTGATTACGAATTAAGATTAACCAGATCAGACCATATTCATATTGCTTGAATTTTACAGAAATAACCAATCCAGGAATTCTTTCCACAGATCAAGACGAATCACATAACAGAGCAATAATTAACAGAACAGCTAACTCAAAAAAAAAAAAAAAAAAAAATTAATCTCAAAAACAGAACTTATCTTCAGGAACTGAAGCTGGGATCGATTCACTCCAGCATTCGAAAAGACATATTACGAGTTTGTGCGTGAATCTAACATGTACCAACGGCGTTCAATTACCAAAAACGGAGGAAAAAAAATCGATGATCGAATTATGAATTCCTCCAGAATTGGCGTATGCTATGAACGTTAGATTCACGAACAAACATGAAATATGGCTTCTCTCTCTTTGATTCTCTCTCTGCCGGCAAATTCATCCAGAGCTAAAGAACCCTAATTTGGATGGTCCTATTTATGGAAATGGGTGATGATGTCGTCAGTCTTGTCAGAGCGAATTGGGAAATTGCTTGCAAGTCGTGTGGGTATATGTCAGATTTCGATTTTGGTCCTTCAACTATTCAGTATCTACAAATCTCTCCCCCATATTTGAATTATTATCTTTGGTTGTTTCCTCATTTTTTCTTCATTTACTATTTGGAAAATTGAGGCTGACAATTTGTTTTCCTATTTTGTTTTCACGTAAACTTAATGAAGAAGAAATGAAATTATTGGAATGTAGAATCTAAGACTCAATGTGATTGAAGAAATAAACTTAATGAATTTGAGATGAACTTTTTTTTTTGTTTTCACATATTTATTATTAGAGAACATCTTCAATTATATTAAATTAGCTTTTTAATTGTTTAATCCTAAATTATTTATGCTATATTATCAATCCAGAAAACCCGAAAGATAGTTTAACTATCAATTATAAGACCCGAAAAATGAATTTTCAATTCAGGATCTGAAAGATTACAAAAATTCTCAATTCAAGATCCGAAAAATCATATCAGATCCTGGATTGAGAAATGTATGATCTTTCGGGTCCTGAATTGAGAATTCATCTTTTGGGTATTGAATCGATTATTAAATTATTTTTTGGGTACTGAATCGACAATTCTCCTTAAATTAATTAACAATCCTAAAAAGCAATTAAACTTTAAAATATATTGAGATGAGTCCACAATTGTGATCATGGGCTCTGTTGATAATGGAACATGTGATTAAAGAAAAGTTAGTGTTGGTGGTTTTTGTTTGGCCCAATTCAATTCTATTTTCAACTCCACATAATTATATAAGCAAAAAATCAATAAACAAATAAAAGACGCTCCATAAAAAATATTAAATAAAACTACTAATTCTAAAATTATTTATTTATCTTAAGACAGAGTGAAGCAAATTTTACATGTATTGTACTTAAAATCATATTTAACTTAGTTAATAATACATCTTGTTATGAATTGATGCGCGTTATCTGATCGTCGATCGACTCTAATCAACAAAGAACTCTCGTTGCATGAAATAGAACAAGAACACAAAGCACAACAGTTTACGTGGTTCGGCTTGAAAGCCTACGTCCACGGAGGGTTAAAGGGATGTTTATTATTCACAGGATGAGAGGGAGTACAATACAGAATCTCTCTTCTGATTTTCTCTGATTTCTGATACAAGATGCAGACCCAAAATTCACTCACACAGAAGAAGAAGATACACCCGAGCTGCTTCTTCAATTTAATATGTTATACAATAGATTAGCCACCTCGTCGACCAATCAGGAATCTCCACGTCGCCTTCCCAAGCTTCCTCTTTATTCAATTTAATGGGAAAAGCGAGTCTTTAAGTGGAAACACGTTTTATCCTTCTCAAATCAAATTCTGAGAATTCCTTCGACACTTAGCCAAAATAGGCTTCCTCCATCACCTTCATTCACCTATGAACATGTACAAAGAATCACACAGTCACAATCACCACAAATCTCCCTCCTGACTTTGTGATTCAAAAACAATGTCCTATTCCCCTTAAAGAGTCCCACCACAGGACACAAATGCTGACCCAAATGATCAGCAAACTCCAATAAGTTTCAGACAATACTGAAACTTAGTTGTATGTATTACCTTTGTAAATGCATCAGCTGCATTGTCAAGGGTAGAGAGCTTCTCCAATCTGATCATTCCTTTATCAACAATGTCTCTAACGAAATGATACTTGACATCGATATGCTTCGATCTATCATGGAAGACTGGATGTTTGGACAAACATAATGCACTTTGACTGTCACAAAGTACACTCACCTCTTGTTGTTCTATCCCCAACTCCTTTAATATACCCCGTAACCACAATGCTTCCTTGATGGCCTCAGTTATGGCCATAAATTCAGCCTCCCTTGTTGATAGTGCCACAACAGACTGCAACTTAGACTTCCAAGTAATAGCAACACCATATAGAGTGAAAACATATCCGGTTTGTGATCTGCGGGTATCTATACTTGCAGCAAAGTCTGAATCCACATAACCGAGCTGTGGATTTGAACTTTCTTCTGCCTTTCTTTCAAACAAAAGTCCAAGATGATAAGTACTTTTCAAGTATCTTAGAATACCAATCAATGCATTCCAATGACTTCTTCCTGGACATGACATGAATCTGCTTGTCATGCTGATTGCATAACAGATGTCAGGCCTTGTACTATTGTACATAAGGCTGCCTACCAAACTTGCATAGGGAATTTGCTTCATAAATTCATGTTCTTCTTCAGATCCTAGCTTCATTGAATCACTCAATTTCACATCTTGACTGAGAGGTAAAGTCAGTGACTTGTATTGCCTGCTTCCAAACTTTTCTAGCACCTTGAACAGATAATCTTCTTGTAGCAATTTTAGCTTGCCTGCCATCCTTTCTCTGTGAATATCCATGCCTAGAATTCTGCAGGCTACTCCAAAGTCCTTCATATCAAACTCATTCTCCAAATCAGCTTTAACTTGCTTTATATCATATATGTGACTGGCTGCAAGAAGCATATCATCTACATATAACAATAGGTAGATTATGCTTGAATCACATCCTGATTTTAGATAAACACATTTGTCAAAATCAGATCTGGAGAAACCAATCTTTAACATATGAGTATCAAACCTTCGGTTCCATTGCCTTGGACTCTGTTTGAGTCCATACAAGGACTTCTGCAGCAGGCAAACCTTCTCCTCTTGCCATTCTTCTATGAATCCAGGTGGTTGATCCATATACAAGACTTCCTCCAAATCACCATGGAGAAATGATGTTTTAACATCTAGTTGATGCAGTTCCAAGTTCAGCTGCACAACTAGAGCAAGTAGGATCCTTATTGATGTATGTTTAACCACAGGAGAATATACCTCAGTGTAATCGACACCCTCTCTCTGTGTAAACCCCTTTGCGACCAAACGGGTCTTGTACCTGATTTGAGGTGGTTTAGTATTTTCCAGCTTCCTTTTGAAAATCCACTTGCACCCTATAGTGGATTGATGCTTTGGTCTTTCAGACAGAATCCATGTCTTATTCTCCCTTAATGACTTCATCTCCTCATCCATGGCCCGAAGCCATAAGTTCTTCTCTTTACTGCTGCAGGCTTCCTGATAGTTCTTGGGCTCTTCATGTTGTAGTTTCTCTGCTATGTTTAGGCTAAGGAACATCAGCCTCAGATAACCTTCTTGGAGGGTGTATCTCCCTCCTCACTCTATCTCGTGCTAACCAATAGTTTGTTAATGAGCTTTGTTGGTCTGATGACTGATTTTGTGCTTCACAATCTGCAGGCAATTCTTGCTTTATTTCCTGATTTGTCTCTATCTTTTCAGACCTTTTGAGACTGTCTGGTCCTTCTTCTCTTTCAACACTTACTTCCTTTGTTTTCTTGTTCAACAAAGGCATTTGATGTTCACAAAACTCCACATCCCTGCTGATGATAACCTTTTGTTGGTTTGGCTCAATACACCATAGCCTATATGTTTTAGTACCAGCAGGATAACCCAAGAACACACACCTCAAGGCCTTTGCATCCAGTTTATCTTGCTTTGTGTGGACATAAGCAAGACAGCCAAAAGGCCTTAGGTAAGAGTAGTCATGCTTTCTCCCAAACCATAACTCATCTGGGGTCTTAAAGTCAATAGCTGCAGATGGAGACTTATTGACTAAGAAACATGTTGTGTTTAGTGCCTCATCCCAGAAGCCAATAGAGAGTCCTGATCCAAGTAGTAGGCATCTGACCCTCTCTAGGAGGGTTCTATTCATCCTCTCCACAACTCCATTTTGTTGTGGGTTGTGGGGAGCTGTTCTGTGTCTTTTGATTCCTTTACTTCTGCAGAAAGAATCAAAGTCATGAGATAGGAACTCCATTCCATTATCTGTTCTGAGACATTTGATCCTCATCCCTTTCTCATTCTCAACCAGACTACACCAATCTTTGAACTTGTCTGTTGCTTGATCCTTAGATTTCAACACATGAACCCATACTCTCCTTGTGCAGTCATCTATTATGGATAAGAAATACCTCCCTCCACCTAGAGTTTCTGTTCTAGATGGCCCCCACAGATCAGCATGGAGGTATTCTAGTGGCTGCATTGCCTTTTTCTGGCTTGGTTGGTAGGGTAACCTTTTGCTCTTGGCCAAGCTGCATTCTTCACAGTCTCCCAGCTGTTCTGAGTCAGAGAATTGAATTAGGCCCTGCCTTCTCAATTCATGTAAACCCCTGTTACTCACATGGCCAGTTTTCACATGCCATGATCTAATACTTGATCCACTCACCACTTCAGGCTGTCCAATAACTGTATCAGCATATAAATAATATATGATGTTCAATCTTCTCCTTTTGAGTACTTAATTTTCCCCTTTGCAAACTGTGATGGATCCATCATGACCAGTGAACTTGAAGCCCTTGGCTTCCAGAGTTCCTATTGAAATCAAATTTCTTTGAATTTGTGGAATATATCTAACATCACTCATCATTTTGAATTCTCCTTTATGGTTCTGAATACGAATGCAGCCAATTCTTTCAATCTTGCAAACATTGTTATTGCCAAGCATGACAGTGCCCATATCTTGGAGTTTCAACTCCATGAACCAATCCTACCTTGGGCACATGTGGAAGGAACACCCTGAGTCTAAAATCCATCCTTCATCTATATTTGTTTCTTGCACATTGAGCACTTCATCTTGGCCTATATCTTGAGACTTCAAGGTATTATAGCCTTGACCTTGATGTCCCTTAATCTTCAATATTGGACAGTCTCTTAGATGTCCCACTTTTTTGCAGTAGTGACATGTTCTTGACTCTTGCAAGGGATTTTGAGCTCGATTCTCCAATTGTTGAGGGAACACCTTATTTCTCTGAAAACCACTAGCTTTTACATCATTCTTTTGTGGATAGGACTGCTGCCCAAAGTAGTTCAGCTTGTTGGATGTAGCAGGCTTTTTCTGGAACTTGTTGCCTTGAGTTTTCTTGACCATAAGGCCAACTCCAGAGGGATCATATCCCATTGTATCAGACTGCTTCTCAGCCTCCTTGCCTTTGACAGCTGAGAGAACTTCATCTAATGAAATGGTTGTTGCTCTCCCATACAACATTGCATCTTTCAGGTTTGTATAGGATTTTAGGAGAGCATTAAGGAGATGGATGGCTTTATCTTCATCCTCCATCTTGACTCCAATATTTTCCAGGTCGTCAATGACCTTGTTGAACTCATCTAGCTGATCTAGGATATTCATTTCTTCTACAAATCTGAATGTGTGCAGCCTTTGTTTGAGATAGAGCCGGTTGGCTAGTGATTTTGTTTGATACAGGTTTTCCACTTTCTTCCAAACATCCAAGGCTGTCTTCTCCTTTGAGACTTCTCTTAGGACTTTGTTGGAGGTCTGGACCGGATCCGACCCGACCCATACATAGAAATCAGATTCCTGCTCGGACGGCTAACTATCGACCTCAGCACAAGGGGCTTTCAGTTCGAAGCAAGCAGTTCGAAGTCAGCAGTTCGAAGTAAGCAGTTCGATGTAAGCAGTCCGGGTCCTCCTGCTTCTAAAAGCAGTTCGATTCGACCACCTAGGCACAGGGAGGTTCGGCAAGCCAGAACCCGGAATTATCTCAACCGCCTAACAGCCACTACGCGAGAAAGCAGGAACCACGATACCCACTACCTATCAACCGCCCCGGCAGTTACAAGCGCAAGACATGGCTAGAGGAGCGAAATATCAGGGTTCTCAACATCCCTATAAATATGTCCAAGTATTCACAACGAAAAAAAAAAAGAGATAGTTAGCTCATAGATTTCCTAATATTGTCCCCTTTTTAGAACAGAAGTCATAAAATTATCTGCTCATCAATAGTTCATCTCTTTTATTTACATTATAGATTGTAAACACGCCGTTATTCATCCTGTACAAGCTTTAGTTGCATTATAAATTCTCGGGGCTCCGACTCCTTTGCGGAAAACGAACCTCAACAATTTGGCGCCCACCGTGGGGCCTCGAGAATAAATTTGCACTCTTCGCATGAATGACGGACAACACAAACAAGACCCCTGAAGAGGGAGCCGGGACCCGGAGAATCGCGCCAGCCGCAGGACGAGGCCGAGGTGTCCCGGCTGGAGCAGGCCAGGGCGCCGCAACAGCCCCAGGCCGAGTACGAGCCATTGATCCGAACAGCGGGGCCCCTCGCCTCCCTGACCCGGCGGGAGCGCTGGACAATCTAAGGAAGGAATTTAGCGTCACCCCGCTAGATGAAATAGTATTTCTGCCACCACCACCCAACATCCTCGAAAATCCCCACGTTTCGAAGCTGGTGACCCAAGTGCGAAGGGCAGAAAACACGGTGGAAGAGATGGCAAGACGATACGAACTCCTTAAGAGGGAAAACTGAAGACTACAACTGCAGAATGATAACAGGCGACCAATAGTGGAGGAGCCTGCAAGCACGGAGAAGAGCACCGGTATTTCTGCCAGGAATCTGGAGGTCGAAATCGATCGTACCGAGAGGACCACCACTGGGAGAGCTCCGGGTGACCCTCCGGCCCCCGGCACAGGGGCAGGGCGTGTGAGTCAGGCCGATATGCAGGCTGTCCAGCAGATCGAACGAAGGTTCGAACAGAGGTTCAGCCACCTCGAATCCTTGCTATCCAGAATCCCGGGTCTTCCGGCACCAGAGAGAACTATACCGCGGGAAAGTTACGCGGAGTCCCCCTTCTCGCCGGATATCGCCGGGGCCAAACTCCCTTCTAGGTTCGCGCCGCCCAGCTTTGTTTTATACGATGGTACTTCAGACCCGGAGAACCATATAGCGGTTTACCGGCAGAAGATGCTGGCGCTGGCGATCCCGAGCGCGCTGATGGAGGCATGTATGTGCAAGAGCTTCGGCTCAAGCCTTACTGGTCCAGCCCTGCAGTGGTTCATAAATCTGCCCAGGAGTTCGATCTCCACCTTCGCCGAACTTCATCAGCTATTCCTGAGGCAGTACTCAAGCAGCAGACGCCTCGATAAACACCCAGATGATCTCTACGCCGTTATACAAAGGCCGGGGGAGCCTCTGCGAGCATACCTGTCAAGGTTTAACAAGGAATTGGTGGCAGTGCCCAACTGCCCGAACAGTACAGCGGTATGAGCCTTCACCAAGGGTCTCGACGTAGACTCCGACCTATATCGGGAGCTCTCCATCTATCCTTGTCAGACGATGGATGATGCACTCAACCGCGCATGGGCACTCATCAAGTGGGAAGAAGATGAGCCTTATCGCCGAACGCGCCAAAACAGTGGAAGGCCCCACGCTCGAGAGGAGAGCCGGAGGGAGCAAAGGGACAGACGCCCTCCGAGGACTCACCCATACGTCAAGCCTCCCCAGATTAACCACCTGGGACCACACATCCCGGAGTACACACTCTCCATCGCGCCGGCAGATCTGGTCCAGAACGTGCTTCGACGTATGCCAGAAAAAGTGAAGTGGCCTCCGAAGATGAAGGCCGATCCAGCCGCACGCGATGCCCAAAAGTTTTGTGAATTCCACAACGACCATGGCCATACCACCGCGGACTGCCGCGCTTTGCGACTTGAAGTAGTGGAACTCCTTAAGAAGGGGTATTTAGCGGAATATCTATCGGACCGAGGGAAGAAAACCTGGACCCGAGACAAGCATGCAGATGAGCCAGGCCCGGGAAAAACGGGAACACCAAAGTTACCAATCCCAGTTCGCACCATCAACTGTATAACTGGAGGGTCAGAAATCAGCGGGATCACCAAGTCCGCGGCAAAGCGAGCTCGGAGGCTGACCAGAGAAGCGGCCGTGGCTCCACGAAAAAATCCAAGTCACCATCCGATCGAATTCACAAGCGAAGAAGTATCGGGGTTGAGCCACCCCCATGACGATGCACTGGTGATATCCTTGCTCATATCGAACTGCCTCGTGAGAAGGATCCTGGTGGACAACAGAAGTTCGGTGAACATCCTGTTCATGCATGCCCTCAGGGAAATGGAGATCCCAGAGGGAAAGATTGTTCGCTCCCAGACGCCCTTGATCGGATTCAACGGCGGCATTCAGATGACTGTCGGGACGATAGTCCTCCCAACCTATTGTGGGGGGGCACATTATGACATATCCTTCATGATCGTAGACGCACCAAGCGCCTACAACGCCCTGTTGGGGCGACCTTGGTTGCACCAATTGAAAGCAGTCCCTTCAACCTTCCACCAAGTCGTCAAGTTCCCTACAGCCGGGGGGATCTGCACCATCAGAGGGGAGCAGAACGCCGCGAAAGAATGTTACTACGCAAGCTTCAAGGCAGTATGCACCCAACAACACTTCCTCGGAAGCAAGCCACTTCCACTCGCAGGAGAGTCCGAGGAGACGGAGGAGGTCGAGCTCGACCCGGAAGATCCCACCAGAAAGACAAATGTCGGGGCAGGATTAGAGCCTAGCATTCGAAGCGAGCTGATCGGTTTTCTCAGCCAAGAGAGGGGGGTATTCGCATGGTCACACAAAGATATGGTTGGCATCGACCCAAAAGTGATGGCGCATAAACTGCAGGTCGATCCGAGCCATAAGCCAGTGCAACAAAGGAGGAGAAAGTTCCCTGCGGAGAAGAACAAAGCAATCAACGAAGAGATACAGAAATTACTCGGTATCGGATCCGTCCGAGAGGTAAAGTACCCGACGTGGTTAGCCAACGTAGTGGTGGTGAAGAAGAAGAATGGGAAGAACAGGGTCTGCGTGGATTACACTGATCTGAACAAGGCATGTCCGAAAGATCCTTATCCACTGCCCCACATCGATTGCATTGTCGATTCCACCTCCGGGCACGAGTTACTCAGCTTCATGGATGCATTCTCGGGGTACAACCAAATACTCATGCACCCCGAGGATCAAGAAAAGACGGCCTTCATGACAAGCAAAGGGATATACTGCTACAAGGTCATGCCATTCGGACTCAAGAACGCGGGGTCGACCTACCAGAGGCTCGTGAACAAAATGTTCGAGCCACTCATTGGAAAAACGATGGAGGTCTATATAGATGATATGCTTGTAAAATCGAAATCCGCCAAAGACCACGTCAGCCACCTGCGCCAAGCGTTCGAAATTCTCAACAAGTACGGGATGAGGCTGAACCCCGCTAAGTGTACGTTCGGAGTAGCCTCCGGCAAATTCTTAGGGCACATAGTCACCATGCGAGGAATAGAAGCTGACCCAACCCAAATCAGAGCAATCCGAGGAATAGCACACCCGAAGAATCCAAAAGAGGTCCAGAAGTTAACCGGGCGGCTAGCAGCCCTCAGCCGTTTTATCTCCAGATATTCGGACAAGACTCATGAATTCTTCCAAGTTCTTCGCAAAGGGAAGAAGTTCGATTGGACTGAAGACTGCGCAAAAGCATTGGAACAGTTAAAGGATTACCTCGCCAGTCCACCACTTCTAACGAAGCCAGAAAAAGGAGAAACGCTACTACTCTACCTCTCCGTGTCAGAGCATGCGCTCGGAGCGGTCCTCGTAAAAGAAGCCGCTGGGAAGCAGCGGCCAGTTCATTATGCGAGCAAACCGATGCTCAACCCCGAGACAAGGTACACGGCGCTCGAAAAGCTCGAGTTGGCGCTAGTTACAGCGTCACGGAAACTAAGGCCGTACTTCGAGTCTCACCCAATCAAAGTGGTCACGTCCTACCCACTACGCACCGTATTCTCAAAACCGAGCCTCTCAGGTCGATTGCTAAAATGGGCGGTAGAAATCGGAGGTTACGGCCTCGAGTTCGAATCACGAACCACTATTAAATCACAAGTACTGGCTGACTTCATCGCTGAATTCACCAGCAACCTCCAGGCCGATGCAGAAAGAGAAATAGCAAACTTGGAGGTTGGAGAGGCAGCCGCAGAACCATGGGTGCTGCAGGTGGATGGATCAAGCAACATACATGGGAACGGAGCAGGAATAAGACTCCGAAGCCCAATGGGCGAAACATTCGAAAGATCGATCCGATTGAACTTCGAGGCAACGAACAATGAAGCAGAATACGAAGCACTTATACGAGGCATGCAATTGGCAAAAGAGCTCGGAGCCCGCCGACTACAGGTACAGGCGGACTCACAATTAGTGGTAATGCAAGTAGAGGACCACTTCCAGGTGAAAGAACCTAGATTGCAGAAGTACTACGACACGGCTAGGAGAATGAGGGAAGAGTTCGAAGATTGCGAAATGAAGCACGTAGCGCGTGAAGAAAATGCCGAAGCAGACGCGTTGGCCAATCTAGCATCATCAAAACAGCAGAAACAGAACAGGCCGATTGTAATATCCTGGGCCGAAGAACCAGCCGCGGTAGAAATGGAAATAATGGATCTAACGATCGGGGAATCATGGATGGGTCCAATACTAACATACTTGGAATCAGGGAAACTTCCAGCAGACAGAACCGAGGCGGTTCGGTTAACCAGGCTGGCAGCAAAATACAAAGTCCATAACGGAAGCTTGTACAGAAGGTCGATCGAGGGACCACTCCTCAAGTGCCTCGAACCTACGGCGGGACAAGTGGTCCTAATGGAGATACACGAAGGAGACTGCGGAAGCCACCAAGGGGCTAGACCTTTGGCCCACAAAGTCATCTCGGCTGGATTCTATTGGCCGACATTGCGAAAAGATGCTAAGAATTACGTGCGAAGTTGCGAAGCCTGTCAGAGGTTCGAAGTAACAAACCAAAGCCATGCAGAGCCACTCCATGCAACGACGGCAACCTGGCCCTTCATGGCTTGGGGGATGGATATAGTGGGGAAACTACCGAAAGGAGTCGGGCAAAAGGAATACATTCTAGTAGCCACCGACTACTTTACCAAGTGGGTCGAGGCAGAAGCTTTTGCCAACGTGAGAGAGCAGGAAGTAATAAAGTTTCTATGGACCCACATACTCTGCAGGTTCGGGATACCGAAAGAGATCAGAACAGACAACGGGACACAATTCACTGGCCGTAAGGTACAAGAGTTTTGCGACCAGTACAACATCAAGCTCGTGTTCTCAACACCAAGATACCCAGAAGCTAACGGACAAGCCGAGTCAACAAATAAGACTATCATGGCTACGATGAAGAAGAGGCTCGAAGCACATAAAACAAAATGGGTGGACGAACTCCCTGGCGTCCTATGGGCCTACCGAACTACACCTAGAACATCGACAGGAAGTTCCCCGTTCGCCCTAACTTATGGAGAGGAAGCCGTCATCCCAGCGGAAGTCCGGGGCGGCAGCCTACGCATCGAGGCTTGCCAAGAGAAGGAGAATTACGAAAGACTGCTCAAGGATCTGGAGCTGATCGATGAGAAGAGGGACCAGGCGCTGCTTAAACATGGCGCAAAGAAGAAAGCAGGTCGAGAGGTTCTTCAATAAGAAAGTCCGCATGCGGACTTTCAGGGAAGGAGAATGGGTACTCAGAAAGGTTTTTCAAAATACCAAGGACAAGAACCAAGGAAAGCTCGCACCCACTTGGGAGGGACCCTATAAAGTTACCAGAGTAGTAGGGCGAGGAGCTTACCATTTGGAGGATCACGATGGAAGGGAGATCGGGAACAGCTGGAATATCAAGCACCTGAAGAAGTACTATTTCTAAAGGAGAACCCAGCCAACCAAGCACGACCCCGCAGTATCACTTTTTTCACTTCATGTTATCTGTTTCTAGTTATATTTAATTACTTGCATCATTTTGAGAACTTCACTTATAAACGCATTGATCCTTCTGCGAATTATGCCTAAGCGTACTAGCTTTACTTTGCAATTCGATGCACTATCTCTAACATTCATTTCGATTAATTACTAACTTGAGCGTCGGAGGGGCGATGCTCCGGCATCGCCCAGCCCCTCACGATTCTCTCTCGCAGAATTCAGAAAAGCTGGAAACCCCCGTGGAACCAAAAGCAGAAAACGGATAGACAGATAAACACACTCCGCTCTCTCTCACCCCAATTCATTATTTCATTTTCAGATAAGTTACTAACTTAAGCATCGGAGGGGCGATGCTTCGGCATCGCCCATCCTAACCACTACTGATTTGAACAGATACGCAAAAGCCAAGTTCGCGACAGAAAGAATCATAGCAGTAAAGGATGCAAAAATGGCAAAACAAATCACACTATTATGCAGGAAGGAGAAATAATTTGTTCGTGCAGAAAAATAAAATCAAAAGTTCGGCAGTTCATATGAGCAATCAAGCGGCAACGGCATCGTCTGGCGTCGGACCAGACCCCTGATCCACCGTCTGGGCAGGCGTCGGACCAGGCTGCTCCTTCGGGCCATCACCTCCTTGAGAAGCGTCCTCAAGCAGCTTTTGATCTTGCTCGACATGTTGCTGCTCGGACTCCTTCTCCTGCTCCACCTCACGCTCCCCCTCCGGATCCTGCTCATCCAGCATGCTTAAATCGAGGTCCGGGAACTTCCGGGAAATCTTTTCCCGGACCTCACTCTCGATCTGCTCGGAGAGGGTCTAAAAAGAGGTTAGACGAGTCAAGGAATCCAAAAGAAACAAAGTCTAGTAAAAAACGTACCTCGTATGTTTCGGCGAAGCTTGGAGAGGTGATGAGGGCCTCGAAGTCCAGCCCCTCGCCCGTATGCATAAGAGCGATTCGCTCCTCATACTTCGCCACTTCTGCAGTGTAACTCTTCCGCTGGGTCTTCAGCCGGGAGTCGAGCGATAGGAGCTGGCCGTTCCTTACCTTGAGGTCGGCCGCCAACTTCTCGGCGTCGACCCTGGCAACGGAGGCCACCCGGCGGAGGTCGTCGAGTTCGGCCTGAGTGGCCTCCGCCTCCTTCCTCAGGGCTTCGGCTCGGCCCTCCGCCGCAGCCACTCGGTCCTCCGCCTGATTAAGCTTATCGTTCAGGGAGTCCACGTACCTCCTCAAGGAGTCTCGCTCCTTGCGAAGGTCGAAGATCTCCCCGACGTATTTATCCCCGAACACGTCGAGCTCGCGACGAACTGCATCGAGCTCCATCTGGGCCTGCCAAACCAAGCAAGATTCAATAGTTGTTCACAAATAGATGAAACAGGCAAGCAAGGCGCCGTTAGTACCTGGAGCTGGAGCAGCTGGTACCTCGCCAGCAGTGCCTGGGCAGTCCCGGCCTGGTCCACGCCCGCAGGGTTCGTCAGGAGCTGCCGGGCACGGACCAGAAAAGAGTCCACCACCGGATCCGGTGGACTAACCTCGGGGACCACGGCCCTCTCGAGGTTCTCATGCCTCGACCCATGATCCCCGGAGCGATGGCAGGCACGGCGGTCGGAGTCCTCCGACCTCCTTTCCTTCCGCCTCTCCCGTTCGTCGGGCTTCGGCGGAGCCTCCTGGCGAGAGACCTCAGTCGGCACCACCTCCTGGGACCTGAAAGGAGGTGGAGGTGGAGGCGCAGGAGATGGCGGCCTTTCCGTCTCCACGCGCTTCGGAGGATGGCGTCGAGCCTCCTCCTCCTCCCTTGCCCTCTTTTTATCCCTGAGGGCGGCAGCAACTCGGTCCGCGGAAACCTGGGGACGGCGGCGCGTCATCTCTGCGGGCAAGGCGTAGAGGTCGCCCTTGCCATTCAGATAAGTGGTCGCTGTAACAAAGCGCCCGTTCTGGACGACGGGCCACTCCCTATCACCTACGGTTATGTCGTAGGCTCGGTCGACCCTAGCCTGCTCCTCCGAGGAAAGCACCGGACGGGGATGATCTGCAAATGCAATACGACACCAGTCAGCTAAGTTCAAAAAATAAAGAAATCGATTCACAAGCAACCAGGAACCCACGGGTGGGGACACCGCCGTGTCGAATGAATTCGGGGAACTGCTCGTTCATCTTGAGGTAGAAGAAGCTCGTCCACCAACCCGGGGAGTTCGACGGGGGCTTCTTAATCAAAGTGGAGTACCCGGTCGACCACCGGGTAAAGTAGTAATAATGCTTATCCGCGCACTGGTTGAACCGGTACATGTAGTGCCACTCCCTGACTGTCGGGCAACCTAGCCCCAGGTCCATCCACATCAGGAAAACCCCGACCAAGTGACACCAACAGTTCGGCGCAAGTTGGAAGGGGGAGAGGTTGTAGGAGGCAAGAACTTCGGAAAAGAAGGGGTGCACGGGCAGCCCGACCCCATTCTCCATCGCCGCCGTGTAAAATGCCACATGGCCTGGAGGAGGGTCGAAGCAACGGTTTGACGAACGCGGTATACAGAACCGCACATCTTTGACATGAATGGTATTGGCGAGGGCCCATAGCGCCTCCCTCGTGACCGTCGACGCCGCGCCCAAGACCCGGTGCGCACGCCAATCCTCCGGGAGAACGTAATCCCCAGCTAACACTGGCTCAGCCGTCTCCTCCTCCTCGGCCTCATCCCCGGCTGCCCGGCCAGACCCACTGGCCTCCCCGCCGGTAATTGCCCGCTCCATCCGACCGAACCTCTCGGCCAACACCTTGTCATCCTCAGAGCCGGAATCAGAGCTTGACACGGCGCAACTCGCGCTAGGACCTGCCTTCTCTAGCCCCTGAAACAACAGGCTCCAATCGGGGCCGGTGAAATCTCGGGCATCCGAAGCCCTAGGGGGTGAAGGAGTGAAAGGGGGCGCCGAACCCTCGCGATTTGGCGATTCAGAACTCATCATATAAATCAAAATAAATCAACCTAGAAAAGAAAGAAAAGGGGGGAGGTGCGAGCCCCGGTCAGCCCAACTCCCCACCGGAAAACTAATCCCCACGACGAAACAAGACTCAAAGAAAATCGCATAAACCAGAACGAACGAAGACAGATGTTCTCACCTACGGAAGAAAGGGAAGTGGTAGCGCCGCTTCTTGATCGGAGTAAGTAGAAGATGGAATCACCGCCGAAAATCGCAAAGAAGGAGAAGAGTTTTTACTCTGAAAGTCGCAAAGAAAGGGAAGAATGAGGGACACGAATCCCAACCGGCGGTTATTTAATTGGAACGCCTTTCCAACTTCTCCAAAACCGCCCCCGGATTTTACGGAAATTACGTAACTGCCATTGGCTTTGCCGCCCAAATTTCAAAGCCACTAAAGGCAGTTCGAAAAAAGCAGTTCGACAAAAGAAGTTCGACAAAAATAGTTCTCCAAAGGACAACTATCTAAAATAATCCGAATGAAATCGGATCGCGATAAAAAGTTGTATGCCAAGGGGACGTACGCCCGGAAGCATATTAAAAGACACCACAAACGTGAGTATAACTCAACAGGGGCTCACCAGGTGGCCAACGAACATTGAGGCAGAACCCGAACTGCCCAAAATAAACGTTGCGGATTCGGGCCCGCAACGATGGCACCCGTAGCAGCTTTTACATGGCTGCACGGACCAGGACCCCCACAGAGGAACCGGTCCTGGAAGCCCGGAGGCACCTAAAAGGTACCCCGAATAAACGCCGAGCTACTCACCGAAGTAGCTCGAAGGGCCACAACCTGGGAAACTTTTCCACACAACGGACCATCAACTTTCGACTCCACTAATCACTCCAAGAAACTGATAAGTCGAGTCGAAGGGGCTATTGTTGGAGGTCTGGACCGGATCCGACCCGACCCATACATAGAAATCAGATTCCTGCTCGGACGGCTAACTATCGACCTCAGCACAGGGGGCTTTCAGTTCGAAGCAAGCAGTTCGAAGTCAGCAGTTCGAAGTAAGCAGTTCGATGTAAGCAGTCCGGGTCCTCCTGCTTCTAAAAGCAGTTCGATTCGACCACCTAGGCACAGGGAGGTTCGGCAAGCCAGAACCCGAAATTATCTCAACCGCCTAACAGCCACTACGCGAGAAAGCAGGAACCACGATACCCACTACCTATCAACCGCCCCGGCAGTTACAAGCGCAAGACATGGCTAGAGGAGCGAAATATCAGGGTTCTCAACATCCCTATAAATATGTCCAAGTATTCACGACGAAAAAAAAAAAGAGATAGTTAGCTCATAGATTTCCTGATATTGTCCCCTTTTTAGAACAGAAGTCATAAAATTATCTGCTCATCAATAGTTCATCTCTTTTATTTACATTATAGATTGTAAACACGCCGTTATTCATCCTGTACAAGCTTTAGTTGCATTATAAATTCTCGGGCCTCCGACTCCTTTGCGGAAAACGAACCTCAACAGACTTTATCATCAAAACTCAGGATGAGAGTGCTCTTTGCCATATTCAGCAATTTCTCCTTTTGTTCCTGCGTTTCTGTCTTGAACGTATCAGGTTTATCAACAATGGCTTCCTCCAAGCCTTGTTGAGTCAAGATTGCTTGCATCTTGAGTTTCCAAAGACCAAAATCACTTTTGGCACTAAAGCGTTCAATTTCAAACTTCCCAGTGGCCATGAGACACAAGATTGATTATCTTGATCCTCTCAGTAAAAATCACAAACAGATGGGGTTCAAAAAAACACACAGAATAGGACCTTCAAACGATTTCCTCAATCCAGAGATTCCCAGCACAAATCTTTGTGGACTTATGTTTAACAGAAGCATAATTCAACCACAGAATATTCCCCAACAACAATTTCACGCAACAGGCCTAAGAGATCACACAGAATTTACCCAATTCTTTAGAACAAAATACAGAGCTGAGATCAAGGGTAATGTGCTTACTTGCACCTCAGTTTTAAACTCAAATAGCAGCTCCAAGATTGATGCTATTATCTCTTCCAACGATCAGATTATAGGCGCTCCTTCGATTCCCACAAACGGCGCCACTATTATGAATTGATGTGCGTAATCTGATCGACTCTAATCAACAAAGAACTCTCGTTGCATGAAATAGATCAAGAACACAAAACACAACATTTTACGTGGTTCGGCTTGAAAGCCTACGTCCACGGAGGGTTAAAGGGATGTTTATTATTCACAGGATGAGAGGGAGTACAATACAAAATCTCTCTTCTAATTTTCTCTGATTTCTGATACAAGATGCAGACCCAAAATTCACTCACACAGAAGAAGAAGATACACCCGAGCTGCTTCTTCAATTTAATATGTTATACAACAGATTAACCACCTCGTCGACCAATCAGGAATCTCCACGTCGCCTTCCCAAGCTTCCTCCTTATTCAATTGAATGGGAAAAGCGAGTCTTTAAGTGGAAACACGTTTTATCCTTCTCAAATCAAATTTTGAGAATTCCTTCGACACTTAGCCAAAATAGGCTTCCTCCATCACCTTCATTCACCTATGAACATGTACAAAGAATCACACAGTCACAATCACCACACATCTAATCTGATTTATCACCTCTTCTTAATTATTTTTTCTTATAAATGAAAAATAATAATGAGTTTTTCATGTCTTAACGGTGGAAATAAACATGCAAAAACACAAGGAAACAAATAACAATAGAGGTAGTAAGCAAGGATGAGTTTTCCCAGCTCATTTATGTTGTTTGTTTTTTGGATTTTTTTTAATAGTAATGCATATATTTAAACTTATATATTCAAATATTACTGTAGAAATTTGAATTCATGATATCTTGATCGCAAACAAAGTATTTTCATCACCACATCCTGAACAGGAGATTTATTATTTGATTTTGTTACTGCTCTGATCAAGTAGTTTCTTGGCCGTGTTTCTTAGGGATTTAGATTCTCTGATGTGCCAAAGCACAGCTGCACCCTCCACAGCCACAAACTGCAATTTCAACAATTACAATAAACTTAATAAAAAAAATAAGTGTGTGATTGTGGAGGATGCACAACACACTCTATTGTGCTTTGGCACATGAGAGAATCCAAACCCGTTTCTTATCTTCCATCGTCATTTGGCTATATTTCATTTAAATATGACTCTTTCTCTTTTATTTATTTATTTATTTATTAAAAAGCATTATGTGAAGCACGATTGAGGGTGGAAACTGTGCCACGATTACATTCAATTTGTTTATTTTTTTTCTTTATTTTTTTGTTTTTGGGTAGAGCAGGCCGCCATCTTAAATTGAACACGTTTATTTGGGTTATTAATTTGTTGAGTGGTCGACTGCATTATTATTGCATGCATCATCTCCATTACATGTGCACGCATGTGCCCTTTCCAAATCCATATTACCTAAGAAAATGAATTAGATACAAATTCAGACAATAATAAGCAATGCCACATTAAGATAATATCATTTTTTAAAGATTTATTGTTATTATAAAAATTATGTAATAGAACAGCTTGATCGATACTCTTAAAATATAAAGAAAAGATAAGCCCTTTGCCTAGCTCATTGGTATTGGAATTCTATTGGGAAAATAATCAAGAAAATCACCAACAATAATCAAACATCTCAAAATTAAATATTTCCTATCGACAGATTTGTCCGGCACAATTAGCTAGGTATAATTTCAGTCTATAAATATATTATAAGATTGATTCCAACCTCAAAAATACTAATTAATTAGTGTTTGTTATTATTATTATTATTTTTTTCTATGGAATACATATATAAAATGGAAGCTGATATATAGTTGGATTAGTGAGAAAAAATGTGCAATCATGCGAATCCTTATCCCAACACAAAAATCTACTTCATCCCTTTTTGTTGCGACAAACTTGGACATAAATTCATTCCCAAAATTCTAAATAATGAAACCTAATAATAATAATAATAATAATAATAATAATAAAATGGGCTTCGTGTTCCAAAACATGACCACCGCCCGCCGCCACAAAAGGGGTGACGCACCGGAGCTCTGCCACCCATATTGAGCTGGAAGTCTATTCATCATATAAACAATAGATATTCTTAATTTGTATATTTTAAATTGAAATCTGAGTTCACATAAGAAAAAATTAAAGAAAATTAAATTTTCTACTTTTTAGGGGATAAAGTTTCGAATATTTATAATTTATACGTAGAGATCATTATCCAAATACATTAATATTATAAGAATTCATTAGTTTATTGACAATGTATAATTTATACTAGTTTTCTGCCCACGCGTTGCGCGGCGTATATATATTATTTATATTGTATTACCATTAAGTTCTAAATAATTTTTATAAAATAATTATTATGAAAATAAATGAGTATTATAATTTATATACATATTCATAAGTTTGTATATTCATAAGTATAACAAAAAATAATATATATTGATCTAAATATGTATATTAAATTAAATGAAAATTTATGATTTCTTTGTTGATATTTTTAGTTTGGCTAAAGGTTAAATGTTTTTATTTCATATTAGTTTTTGAATTTATATTTAAAATAAATCAATTGTATAAATATATAATAGTACTATTGTATAATTTTTTAAATGATGCCCCCTTAAAGTGGAGGTCCCGGTGCAGTGCACCTCTCGCACGGCCTCAGGACCGGCCCTGAGCATGTCTATTATTTATTTTAACTATAAATTTGAGTCTTATATCGAGTCTGTCTAGCTAGGTGTTATATCTATACGCAAGAACTTATCATAAATACAACATCATTCAACAAACTCGGTTAAAATATGAATTTTGCGATTTTTTTAAAATAGAATACATTAATTGAAATTTCACACACCCAGATGTTCAAAAATATTTCGAACTCATAATCTTTGGATATATCAAGACGCTTTCGCCACTACGCGCCAATGACAAATTTCGCGATTAGAATATTATGAATGTCCTCATGTATACTGATTGTAAGTCAATTTTAGCCACATGTCAAGCTTTATGCCTCCTATTCCATAAGTGTGTGGGTAAGAGCATATGAAGGTTGTGCATTGAATTTGGAAAGTTGGAAAGGGAATAATCCAGGGTGTGTTGAGTGAGAGATGTGGAGGAGATGTAATGAAAGGTATAACTTACAAGGGTGGTGGTGGTGGTGGTGGTGGTTTGATGAGGGAAGTAATGTTGGTAGTGAAGAGAATCATGTGGTTGCATGTGCACTCTCACACCCTCACCCATAAACTCAAACCACCCTCATCTCTACTACTACTACAACACTTGCATTTCTTACATTCATTCATCCCCACTCCTTTGGAACATCTTGTCTAATAATTCTCCCTATTTGGTCCCATCAAATTATAAACAAAAATACATAAATTGCTCCACATATTATTTTGTAGTAAATGAAAAAAAAAATAAAAAAAAATTATAGATATATAAATGGGGAAATGCTATCCACACATAGAAAAAGAAGAGGAATATTTAGAAAAAGAAAACAAAAGTTGGAAAGGGCTAAAATAATAAGGTTGTGTAACTAAGGATTAGGGGTGTGGGCTAATCCTATTGGGCCAATTAATTTTCAACTAAAAATAATAGGTGTCTAGGGTCCCACTCAAAATTGGCTGCCATCAAATAACATTAATAATAATAATAATAATAATAATAATATATAATTGAGAGTTTTATTAATTCAAGATCCCAAAGATAATTTAATTGTTGATTTAGGACTCGAAAATTAATTTTTAATTCAATACTTGAAAGATCACAAAAATTCTTAATTCAGTACCCAAAAGTTCATATAATTCTCAATCGAGGACCTCAATATCAGGTATTAAGAATTATTTGATTTTTCGAGTCCTAAATTGAAAAATCATCTTTCGTGTCTGGATCATAATTAAACTATTTTTTGAGTCGCGAATCATCAGTTTAATAATAATATTATTGTTATTGTTTTATTTTTTATTATTATTATGGTAATGTTATCCTCAATGTCTACCAACTCTACCCAAATGACAAGTATTAAAGGCCTTCCAATTGGACACCTGAATGACAACCGAGTTTTCTGTTCACTCCTTTGCTGACATTTTTCTCTCGATCATTTTCGCAAACACCTTCCGCGCCTTTTCTAACTCCGCCATGGCTCCTCCCAACTCCATCCTCTCTGCAGCGGAAGACTGCGATCTCGGCGCCCCATTATGGGAAAACCAGGATTCGAGGTGCAGAAACGGCGTGGTGATGAAGAGGAGGCCTCGTTTGGACCGCCGCGTGCGGCCGCGAAACGCGGTGGATAGGAAGGTGAGAACTCTGAAGAAGCTGATTCCCAACTGCGAATTCATGGGTGTTGACCGGCTTTTCCGAGAGACGGCGGATTATATCGAGGCGCTGGAAATGAGAGTGAGAGTTTTGCAGATTGTGGTGGGTGCGATGTCGGGAGCTGACGATGAGTGAGAGAGAGAAGATCATAACATTTAAATTCATTTTTTCTAAATATATTTATTTTGTGTTTTATATTTTCATTTTTATTTTATTTTTTTTTAATTATTGAATAGAAGTTGGTTAAATAGGAGAGGTAGTTAGCGGCATGAATTTATGTTGCCTGGGTTTTTTTCATCGTGGCAACTTAGGTTTGTTTGTCTGTTGTAACTGTGTGAAATATTAATGAAATTGACCTTCTAAATACTCCCTTCGTCCCGTATAAATAGTCCAACTTTTATTTTTCGTCCGGTCCGTAATATTAGTCTACTTTCATAAAATAACAAAATTTTCACACTCATCGATTCGTGTTCGAACTGCTCTTCTTGAATTAATCCACTTCGATTACCTGCAAAACAATGAGTCTGCCTTATGGGCCTTTTATTAGACCAGTCGCTGGGCCACATAGTTGGGCCGTTTATTATCGACCCCCAACATTAGACATGCCCAATTTAATCAATTCCCACATTGCTGACTCATCATCCACGTGGCATCCACTATGTGCCACGTAGACACGAGCTCAACAACCCATTCAAACGAGCCCGCAGTCTCTCTTTATCAATCGTGTTACTTTTTAGACATATTTCTCACTCACCGAAATTCAAATTTGAGAAAATTAATTTAATTACGACGAAATTAATTATTCGACGCGGAAATTCTCTATTGAATATTCCCGAATTTCCAACAGCTAATCGATAACAGCTAATCGATAACATATTATTATATAGTATGATTTAGGGCGAGTCTCATGTAAAACGTTATTTTATGAGATATTTGTGAGATTCTTATACATACAAATAATATATTAACTAAATACATTATTTGCTACGCTTAAATACATCATACATTAGATAATATATTTTATATATGTCCAAAAAAAAACACGGTCACCCGAATTATTGCCTAATGCCTATGAATTTATCCACTCCTATTTCAGGGGCGTAACCCAATTTTCATTCAATAAAAAAGCTTAAGGAGATGGGCTTATATTTCGGCCCAATTAGTAATGTTTTAAGATGGCCCAGTATCTTAATTTCTCAGCCTTATGAATATTCAGCCCAATTCTAACTAAAAGAGGCCCAACAATGGAAAATAAGATCAAGCCCAAATAAGTTCATGCACTCGTAGTTGCTCAACATTATTTGTTTACCTAAAATATTCATAAATTCTGAATTCAAAATATTTATTAATATGATTAAAAGTTTACAGAATTTAGAAAATCAATGAGTTAAAAGAGATGGAAGCTTTATATTAAAAATTCGACATTTTTATTTAATTTCTTAGAAATTATAATCAGAAAAAAATACTCCCTCCCCTCCGTCCCAAGTAAATTGTCAACATTTCTTTTTTCGTTTGTCCCACAATATTAGTCAACTTTCCTAAAATGGCAATTTCTCTACACTCATCAATAAAATATTTATTCCACTAACTCTCACTATCACTCACAAGCATTGGTTATTGTGCCCGGTCAAATGTAGATAATTTAACCGGGACGGAGGGATAATTAGAGAACTGCGGTTGCATGAAGGGTTATAGGTGGGTGCGGGCGCCGCTTTGGTTTGCACATTCGGTATTTGAGTTGACTGGTCAACCGTCAAGAATTGCAGCAGACCTGCCACCTCAGCATATATATATATATATATATATATATATATATATACTATTATATATTATATGATTCACGTTATCAAATTATTATTACTTTTCTAATAATTTTATTCGGGAAACAAAATTGAAATTGGATTCAAAATTCAAATTCAGGCCATTTTATTTGTTTGTGTTGTTTGGGCGCTCTCTCTCTCTCCATATATAATTAATTACATATTCATATTACATAATATAAGTTGCATAGTGAATTTGTCACATATATAAATTTTATTATCGATATTTCGTCAATGAAATCAAAATATCAAATCGTGTAGATTAAATGAAGATAAGCCTTAAAAAACTGGGGTTGGTGAAACCTATTAAATAATAATAAAAAAGATGTAATATATCTTTAGGTGAGAATTAGATAGAGAAGCATTTAATAATAGTCACCAAGATTCCCAATCCCTTAATTGAAGGGTTTGGCTGGTTTCGACCCACTCTTTTTTAATCTTTAAATAAATCAAATTTCGTACAATATACCATGTTTCATGTTTGTCTAGGTGTGCGTAAAACTTTGATCCATGCATATACATTATATCAATTTTAGTAATGTTAAACGTATAGAGCAGTGTTTATGTGAGAAATGATGGTAACATAGAAATGAGAAAATACTTCATTTTAATAACAATATCATGCATTAAGATTTTTTTTTTCATTTTATCTTCAATATTCTTCATTTTTATCTTTAATTTCCTGCATTGTAGTTTTTAAATCGTCATTTTGTTTAATAAATTGTTCACTTTTATCTTAAATGATGTTCATTGTTCATTCTCAAATTCTCATGGTAATAACATTTCTCATATGACCACTTCCATATATATACACTTGCGGATCTAGTCAGGGGGGGGGGGGTGTTTGTACATTTTTTTCCGGTTTTAATAATAGGACGATATGATATTTTATGATATAATTCTATTCATCGGTAAGTTATTAAGAAGAAGCGGGCTGAGATTGAAGAAAAACAGGGTGTAAAGGGGCTGAAAGACAAGATGAACCGAGAATTCTTTTTAGTATTGATATTTTAGATTTTTTTTAAAGAGTGAGATTAGTTTTGTTATATACTACCTCCGTCCCGCGCTATTAGTCCCATATGGTTTCGGCACAGGAACCAATGTTTTATGAGTGTAGTGGAATTAATATTTTATTGATGAATGTGAAAAAGTTTGTCATTTTAGGAAATGTGACTAATAGAGTGGGACAGACCAAAAAGGCAAATGAGACTAATAGAGTGGGACGGAGGGAGTATATTTTATTATTGTTGTAAGCTATTTTTAACTTAATCACGTAACTTTTTTATTACGAAAAAATTCGATGAAGTCCCCCGGCGTATTAGTTCCACTCGATTCAACTCGATTCGATTTCTTTTCCTATAAATGTTAAGACAGTGAATTAAATGTCGTCAAATGTAAGGGTGTGAGTCATGAGACAATGAGGCTTGACCGAGATGGTGACACTCAACAAAAAGACAAATGGAGTTTTATTTTTCATGACTGCATTTAATTATTTTATTTTTGAATAAACATTGTTTCTACGCTCAAACGTATCTTAGAAGCAACATGTAATTTTTAATTTTTTATTTTTTTAAATTTTTTTGGATATGTTTTGATATTCAAATTTCTAATATACTACTACTATTTCACTTGACCCCATTTATTATAGGCTCCTACTAGGTAGCTTCCTGGCATCTCTGTGCTTCACAACTCACAATATTTCGAATTATTATAATAATATCCATTTTTTTCATTCGCAAAAATATTAGTAAATGCAACATATAGGCAAATACTATTTATGAGAATATAATTAAAAAAATCAAAATTAAAATTTGTCTTTATCATACTATTTATATTCATTTATAACATATTAATAAAATGTGGTAGCAACAACTATACAGTCTATACTATATATTCACAAGTTTATCCAAAAATTTTAGGCAAGAATATTCAAATATATATTCCGAATTATGACAATTTTCTTAAATTTATCACAAATTATTCAAATGTTTCAATAAATATCTGAACTATTGAAAACTATTCAAATATATGCGGAACTATTTTTAAGATCCATGAAATGCTGACAATATTATCGATAATCTAAGTAAGACACAATGAATTATAATACTAAATATTTAAATTTAAAAAATTAAACTACCGACAGTACAATTATCTTTACTTTGATAAAAAAAATAGCTAGGAATATATTTTCATAATTTTTAATAGTTTATGTACTTATTGAAACATTTGAGATAAATTTGAGAAAATTCACATAATTACCAAAACATTAATATCCCTAAAAAATAAATTTCGGGTTGATGGAATAAGCTTAAAATCCAATCTAGTAGCATAAATCAAAATAATTGTCATTTATTATATTAAGACACGGATATTTATTTATTCATTTATATACATATAAGGTGTATGCACTATATTTCATGTATATGAATATTATTATTATTATAAATGGGGGATGGATATTTATATTTTTTGAAAAAAAAAAGGGACGTTTGGAAATAATTGCCTTCGTCCCACTCAATTGTTTCGTTACTTAAAAAGATAATTTTTTCGCACTTAATAATAAAATATTAATTCTACTCAATTTACTTTACACTCACACTCCTTAATTATTGTGTCCGATTAACCCGAAACAATTTAGCTGGTACGGATGGAGTATTTGTTTTCAAAATCGAAAATGAGTCAATAATGGAAGAGCAAAACAATGCAAAACTAGAAGGGAGCGTATGGTACAAGCAAAGGCCCCACCTCGGAATATTCCAGAGAAACGCGTTAATACTGGCACGTGCTGCTGACGACACTACCATCGTCAGATCTGACACGCGTCCGCCGCGATCCAAGGCGTTTGTTTGGGCCACGTGTTGAAATCCCAATGGCTGCGGCCCAACGGCCCTCGTAGAACTACGGGCTGATGTCGACCTTCTCTGATTACGTGGCCCAATTCTCTCTCTCTTTATTTAATTCATAATAATTAATTATAATTATCCTCTAATTAACAACGTAACTGTCCCTTAATAATTAAAATAATCACCTCACTTAATCTTCTCCATCTCGCTAACACTTTCACATTTAGTATCACTGATTATTCACTCCGTTCCGTTCCGATTATATAGTTCAGTGTAATTTTTTTACATTTGTAAAAAAATTATTTAATATTAAATAAATTTTAATATTATATTTTTTAAAGCATTAATTAAACTCATTTTCATAATACTACATTTAATATTCTCACTTTTCAAAGTTATTCAAAGGTATAGTTATAAATTAGCAGAGAAAATAATACTCCCTCGATCCTGGTCAAATCGTCCCAATTTAACTGGACACGATAACCAAAGATTTGTGAGTGGATAATTAATGTGCGCCGGAGGGATTACTAAATATAAAAATTGGACTATATAATTGGAACGAATATAGTATTAGTTTTCCAAAAGTCTTAATTATTAAAAAAACATTATAAATTAATTATAAGGTGGTGCTATTTTTAAAAAAGAATTATTTTTTCATTTTAGTTAGTAAGTTTAGGTAGCTTATGTATGATATTAATACCCAAGATTTAAAAAATTATGTGAATCAATGAAAAGAAGATTATGCTAACAAAATCACAATGCCTAAATCATGGATTGGATTTAACTAGGCCCCATCAGTCACAATCAAATTATTGTAGTAATACAAAACTAAACATAAATAAATTAAACAAAAACAACCAAATTAAGTGATACACGCTAGTGCAACAGTTTCATGATTTCTCAAATGAGTAAAAAAAAATGTGCATGAAATTGAGAGAGAGTAACACAATAATTGAGCTGCCAATTCAATAATTTCCTGCCCCTTATTGAATGCAGTTTATAAATACTTAATTTGTTAATAATGTGAATAGTTTTATAATTAGAAGTTGTACATATTTTAAATTTTTAGATTTGCTACATTTGATATACAAGGAGACGAAAGCATTGGGTGTTGGTGTCAAATCATATTTTTCCCACTTCTTTAATTTTGAAATTTGATACAAGGAATAATCCTTTTCGCACACCAAAAAAAAAAAATTAGATTTTTTTAGAAAGTGCGTAATGTTGATTTAATAAATGAATGTTGATTTAATAAATGAGTTCCATGTAGAAAACATATATCGCACTTTTAGTGCAAATGCAATTCATGCAACGTTTGATTACTGTAGGTATAAAATTCTTACATAACACGATATTATATACTAATATAACCGGACAAAAAAAAAAAAGGAAAATAATACTAATATAGTGGACCTATGAAGTATATAGGTATAGGAATATTATATCACCAAGCTTACTTTTGTTGGGGAAATTTATTATTTATTGATGACTTAATATTTAAATGCTACTTGGCAATTTAAAGAAAAATAATTTTTTTATTTTTAATAATAGTATTATTATATAGTCTGGTTTTATAATTTGTTGTTGAAGAATTTTTAATATTAGAATACATAATAATATTATTATTAAAAATAAAAATATTAATTTAGAAAAAAATAAAAATGCTGAGGCTTTGAATCAGCTCTACATAACTGGTGTATGGAAGATCAGATGGAATCTCATTAGAAGATGTACTTTCAGCCATCAAACAGAAAGAAATGGAGAAGTGTTCAGTGGTTATCAAAAATGATCAGAGTAGAATGGGGCTGTACATCAACAAAGGTCAGAAAGACAGTTTTCAAAAGAAGAATCAGACTTACAACAAAGGAGGAAGCCAAGACAGATTCAATCCAAACCAA
>JAPKLW010000188.1:128202-178116 GCA_026898455.1 Plectranthus barbatus
TGATGACACGTGTTCGAGATCTGAAAATTAGTTGGAAGAGTCTGTTATAGTTAGCAGTTAGAGAGTTAGACAGAAACAGAGTCGTCTTCTTCGTTCAGCTGAGAGAGAGTTTCAGAGAGATCTTCTTTGTGTTTTCTGTGTGTAATCGTGTAGCCAATTTCGTCCAGCAATAAAATCATAGTATAACCCTCCGTGGATGTAGGCAATTGCCGAACCACGTATATCGGTGTGTTGTTGTTTGTGTTGATCATTTTCGTCGTCCATTTCGGTAACAGTTTTGAAAGAAAATGTTATTTATTTCTAAATTAATATCATATTCGTGCTCAAATTCTAAATTTTCTCATTATTAGAAAGACTTATTATCATTATTGTTATTCTTAAATCATGAAAAATATTACTTTTATAAAATTATTTATTTTATATTTTCTATTAATTTTAGCTAACAAACTTGCTCGTGAGCTTACAAGTTGAATACTATGATGCTCAAATTTGGTTCATTTAATAAACGAACTTCTCTAAACGAGTTCGAACGAAGTTTTATCAAATCGAGATTCAAGTACTTGAGAAACAATTTGTACATGTAGATATATAGAGATGGGGTGGTGTGAAATGTGAAAGAGGAAGAATAAAGATATGGGGAAAAGGGGAGAGAGAGAGAAGGGGGAGGCTTTATTGCCGTAATCAGCTCATGTGTCAGTGGATCGCGTTCACACCACAACCGGCTTACCGGTCAAAACTACCGTTTGAATGTCTCCATTTCATGCACCCACCTGCCCCCTCCTGCACCGGCTATTCCCGGTCACCCTGCCCCTCCCAATTCCCATTACATAACATAACACATTACATAACATAATCTCCCTCTCTCTCTCTCTCTCTACCAAAAGATCCTCCCCTTTCTCTCTCTCTCTCTCTCGTCTCTTCAACAAGAGTGCGAAAGAAGATAACTAAAAAGTTCTCTAACACATACAGTACTGCAAAAATGGAAGATCCATTCCCATCCTCCTTATCATCGTCGTCTTCCTTCATGGACCACTACGCAATGAGCGGTTGTACGTTGACGGAGATGTTGGAGTACTCCGACGAGTGCGAGAAGAGCAACTCGTTAGGGTTCATGGAGCTGCTGAATATACAGGATTTTGGTGGGCCTTCTTCTTCTTCTGCTTTTGTAGACCCCTCGATTGATCAGAATCCCAAGGTACTTTCGGAAGCGCTGAATGCACCGGCTACTCCAAACTCCTCCTCTATTTCTTCGGAATCTAGCGATGTGCACAAGGATGAGCACGTGAAGGAGGAAGAAGAAGACGAGGAGGAGGAGGAAGACGACGTGGATGATAACGAGAAGAAGAAGACCAAGAAACAGTAAGCCTCTCTTTCAGACAGACATGTGGGGAAGTGCGTGTTGTGTGTGTGTTTTTCTGTGTGTTCATGTAATGATATTTTTTTTTTTTTGGTTTGTCGGAAAATAGGTTGAAGGTGAAGAAAACGATACAGAAGAAGCAGAGAGAGCCGAGATTTGCGTTCATGACGAAGAGCGAGGTTGATCATTTGGAAGATGGTTACAGATGGCGAAAATACGGCCAAAAAGCTGTCAAAAATAGCCCTTTTCCTAGGTTAGATTCACTCTCTCTCTCTCTCTCTCTCTCTCTCTCTCTCTCTAATGTGTGTGTTCTAACATACAAACTCCGTGGTAATTGCATTTGCAGGAGCTACTACAAATGCACGAATGCATCATGTAATGTGAAGAAGAGGGTGGAGAGATCTTTCAGCGATCCAGGTATCGTCGTGACGACGTATGAAGGGCAGCACACTCATCAAAGCCCACAAATGCTGCGGCCTCCCTCCGCCGCCGCGGTGCCGTATCCGGGATTTGCCGCCGCGCCGTCGCTGATGAGTCACAACCAAAACCTAATCAATTACTCAGTTCTGTTGAATGGGTACATGGGCAGTGCAAACTGTGGTGGTGGAGCACAGCAGCTGTGTTTTGCTTCTCCTGCTTTAATGGCCAACAATGGACTTCTTCAAGACGTCGTGCCATGGCCTCCTTCCAAGAGAGAGCAGTGATGAACTCAGAACTCAGAAACTATACCTTCCTTTTTTTTTTTTTTTTTTTAAATTTACGTGTTTATCGCCTTTTTGTGACTGATAACTAGGGAGGAAGAAGTCTGTAGATGCAAGGTTAATCAGTAAATCACTACAATTGTTCCATTATTTACTTACTAGTTATATGTAATTTTCTGTTAGTTAGAAATATTTTAGAAAACCCTAATGGTTAATTAGTGAGAAATCAAAGCGATGTTAGCGTGTTAAACATTATGGGTGATGGATGGATAACGGCACAGAAAAGAATTTTGACATTTGACAGCCGACCTAGCTCTTTGTCGTCGCATACGATGTTTAATGCAAGGGAAAAAGAGATATATGATGATTTTGAGGTTGAATTCAATGAATCTAATTAAATGGTTAACTACGTGGTAACTTGTAATTAATGACGAAACAAGCCAGAAGGCACCAGTCGGTGCTAAGAGTGATTGAGAGAGAGAGGGAGTTCTTACCCACGTGGTAGCAAAGAATTGAGAGAGAGAGAGAGAGAGAGAGAGAGAGGGTTGAATCGTTCAAATAAGCAATGGCGCGACACCAAGTGAATAGCAAAAAAAACGATCATAATTCATGACAAGCCACATATCCAACTAATTTAATGCATTGCTATTCACCAACACTGTTTTTCATGGGGTCACTCTCACTCTGCAGTCTGCACCAATAATAGCCAACACAATTTAGGACTACTTCATGATTCAAATATTTCATTTCCCATCAACAAAATGCAACTTTACCTCAATAGAAATAACATCATGTCAATACAAGCCAATTTCTTATACTTCTAATATAGTTTAATGAGCTCAAGGAAGAGCAGCTACCCTTTTCATTTCAGACAACTCCGGGGATGAAAACGCCTGCAGTTTTGATTCATGCGGGTGCTGTTGCTGCTGTTGCTGTTCTCCTAGGTTATCAAGTTCTTGTTCGTATCGTGCGTATTCGTCGGGCATGTCCCACTAGAATCATGTCATTAGCACACATCACAATCCAAGGATAGTCAAGATCCAGAGGAAGGGAAAAGAAAAAAAACATGCAGAAATGGAAAGAGTTTCTTACCCTGCTTTCACATGTTACACAGTTATAATAATATAAATCCCCATCAGGAGAAACATGCTCGCTCCAGTCGCATTCCAGAGGGTATTCTGTGTCAGTGATGGAATCAAATGCATTGGATACAGGCGCAGTATCGTTACTTGCCATTGTTTCTATCTTGTATCCTAAGTGGGACGACTGCAAATTCAAAACCAGTATTATCGCACTAGTCAATGACATATCCATTCCTGGCAATACGATATAGAATATGATGTATCATGTATCAAGTAAGCATCAAGATGCGGGGAGTGGGTACAATTAAACGAGTTCCAGCTAATCAAGTGAGATTCAAGTGCTCATGATATGAAGAAAGTAAGAATATCATGCTGGCATGGCTAATAGCAAAAAGATAAGAAATTTTGACGACTTGGAAAAAATTGTTTGCAGATTTAGAGTTATGGCTAGGTTTAACACCCAAATCAAAAGTTCTGGGTTGAAGATATAAAGTCAGTTGAAAGCAGCAAACAAATTCCATCAAGATGTTAAAAGCTTAAAGTATAATAGAAAACATATTCTTGCTAGTGGAAATGGGTGACCAGACACAATATGCTACCTTCATTTGTTGCATTTCATTAGGCATCATATGACCATTAGCTGGATCATTTGAATATGCAGAAGTCCTGGAGCAAATCAAAGCATTCAGTAATAGAATCTAACAGTTAAAAAAAAAAACACACATAAAAGATTGCGACTTGATTGTCAGAGCACTCAGCATGTTCTATTTGGTTAATCTAAAAATGGTGTTGTTGACTCGTTGTGCGCTGGCACACATGCATGTATTTCTATTTATATGATCAGTGAAAATGACCCTAGGGAGAACATACTTAACACTCGACTTCAAACATTGATCATCCAGCTATATCATATAACTGGACATCCTCATTAATAAAAAAGCGTGCATGTTACTATCAGAAACCATAAATGGAGAGAATGTTTGATAACCTTGAATCTCCTACACGTGGCTTCCTCGGATCTGCAAATCGGACTATCAATGGTTGTTCACATCCCTAAGGAAAAGTATCATGAGATTCAGTTCTAAAATATTTTAAAATTAGAGATAAGGGCATGCATAGTAAAACCTTACTTTCATCACATATATTCCATTTAAGGCTTGAATTGCAGCAAGTGCCATATCTCTAGAAATATATTGGACAAAGACACATCCTTGAAATCCACAGTGAGTTTATATAAGGACTAAGGATAAAAGATGGACATTACAATAACCAACAACCAAGGATTTGCATAACATTTAAGAGATGAAAAGAAAAACAGATGTCTCACGAACTGAACCCAAGATTAGTTTGCAGAAGTTTCCATATTCACCAATATAGTAGGTGACTATATGTTGTTTTCAGGTGGATCAAAAAAGAAATTGTAAGAAAGATTGTCTTCAATAGTTTTTCAAGCCTCGTGCAATCCAAATGAACATAGATGGTGAAGCTCAAAGAATCAAAAGACACATACCACGATTTTGCTTGAATGCATCCCGAACGATAAAAATCTCTTCAATGACACCAAAGGGGGAGAATATCTGGAAATAGAAATATTAGCGAGTGCTTGAAAAGAAAAACCCCCTCCCCACACCCACCAAACCAAAGAAAACAAAGACTGGCATCAATACTGTCTCTCTGGTCTTTTAAATAAAAAACCTAGAGAAACTTGTGTGATTACAATCAGGAATTTGAAGCTCAAAACTACTATTCTCAAAGCTAGACAACAGATCAACTAATTCAAGATTATTAACAGTTTCTTTTTTAAGCAACTAGCAATTTAACAACGAGAGAAGGCTACATATACCTCAAATTACGCTTCACCACAAGAACATGAACAATAAAGAAATTCATGATAGAACAAGGACTAGTTCAAAGAAATCAGCGAATTTAAGCATACTGCAAACGATACATCCTTAACAGTTTACAACAAGATAAGGTAATAGGTCCGAGAAAAAGTAGAGTGCAACTGAAAGGTACATACTTCTTCAATATCCCATTTCAAAGCCTGTCTATTCACACAGCCAACATACAATTTGTGCATCTGTCCAACAATGCTTCCTACAAAAAGATAGGAATGTTGGATCAAGATGAGGCAATAAACCATCAATTAAAGTTTTGAAAGCACACAAAGACCATACAAGTTTATTTTAACATACATGTGTGTTTTAACAAATACAACATTATTTAGAAACAGAAAATACTGTAAACATATAAATAAAGTTTAGGAAACTGTGTACACCAAGCCCTAACATTAGCATGATTTCAAAAAGGCATTTCGAGTTTTACAGCAGATCATTGGCAATCAATGCAATCTGATCTCATATTGGAAATAGTTACCTAGACGCTCGCGTTCTCTGTCGGCATATTTAACTTTCAGAGGAATCAACGCCTGAAATGAGAATTATATGTATTTAGAAAGTCAATCATTGAAAGAGTTCAAGCTGCCAAAATATTTGATAACTGACCCCTGGGAAAGTATACTGACTGTTAAATACTGCCATTGCTTGCTCAGCCTGCTCAATCGTTGCATACTTCACAAAGCAACACTCTACAAATAGATGAACCAAAAAACTCATATAATCATATTCCTAAATGGAAGAAACTACAAGTGATCCTTTCAGGTTTGTCATGGCCATGGAAGTGTGTATCTGATAAATAGCAGCACAACAGAATAGCAGATGAGATAATTAAGCCAGGTAAAAACTGAGGTACCACGATAACAGTTAAACTTCAATATTTCACTTTTGTAACAGCTTGAGACATTGAGTGCCATCGAACAGAGATTCTTCCAAAACTTTATGATTTTTGAGTTAAAACATTCAAGAAATTGTAAACGTCAGCTCTCAAACACCCACTTTAGTATTTTCTTATTCTGAATCATCAAATCAGATGAGAAAACCTTCATACATTTTTGTGGAGAAACAATGGACACCCTGATAATCTATCTTCATTCTTTTCATCTTTATGGTTGCCTTAGCATGATGCAATGACAACAATTAATCAACCAATGCATAAAAGCAAGATAACACTTATACTAAGAAAAAAAACTCTTATCTTACTCTCTTTCCTACGACACTGATGCCAAATTATCAGAGTAAGGTACACTCACATGTTCGTATCAAGATAGGTGCATGACAAAGCACTTCCATCAAATCGTGCGATAAATTTCAATTATAAGAGATGACAGCTTTACGAAACCAACCATACATTAAGATCCAGCATAACACAATTTTGAAATTTAACATTGACACCATTGTTTCATACCCTGCTGTAAACCGGTCCGCTTTTCCCTGAGAAGAACAACCTCAACAATATCTCCAAATTCCCCAAAAACAGCGCTGACCTTAACATCGAGGACAATTCAAAATCATAATCCTGAAGCAATGTAATTTCACAAACACCAAAAGTTGGAGGCAAAATAATATATTCAAGCAACACACCGGCGTGTCAATGTCATGAATGCCAATATTGCCACTTACATCTGATTCCGTAGCTGTTCTAGGGATCCCCACAACGTATAACTTCACAAAACCACCGTATTCAACATTATCTGCAGCAAAATCACTCTCAGAATGGGGATGGTGCCGGATAAAAAATCAGCAAATAAGGAAAAAAAGGAAGTTATGCGCAATTACTAGACTGAGGAAATGGTCGCTTCTGGCCCGATAATGGCAGCGAATGATTGGAGTCGCCGTTGAGGTGTTGACCAGTTGACTCATTCTGTTGGCCGTTGAGATTTTGGCGGTGACGGTGGTCCGGCTTGTGATGCTGGAGGTGGCCGCCGTCGGCGGGGAACGACGGCGCCGCGGCGCATTGGTCGGTTGGCCTCTCTCCTCCGTGTCTCTCCATACAGTTTTCTCCCCCGAGAAACGCGTAATTACTATTCAACCCTAAATCGAGCTTTGACTCGTGACTTCTGACTTGACTATTACTCAATTTCTCGCCTAATAATTATCACTATAATTTTAATGTTTTAAAATTATAGGGAAATATTAAAATACTCTCATTTTTTTAATATGTTAGCATTAAGTTAATTGTTAATGCTCGAATTTTATTAGGCTTATTTAATAACAATACTTGATAAAATGTAAAGGAAATGATAAGAAATAAATGTTGAAATTAGATTATAACTTGTAAGTAGAACACGAATGCTTAGTGCTTTTATTGTTGATTTTAATGTGTCTTTGAAACAATAAATGTAACACTAATACAAAGAAGTGACTCCATATGAAAAGTCATAATGCTTCAGTCGAACTGGTGCTTCGAATGGTCACGTCCATTCGATCGAGCTGGTTCCATTTTGATACAGTTCGGTTTGACAACTCAGCTTCTCGCAATGTCCGAAATGCTTAGTTCGGTCAAGGGTAGCTCGGCCAACTAACCGCACTTCCGAGGAGCTTTCCTTAACCAAATATTTAATTCTTGGACTTCCTCCTTTGAACTTTTTTTTATGGACCGATAATGAGTTTGCTCATTTCCGAGTCATAATATTAGTTACATTTTATTCAATAATAATTTTTGTCACACTTCCTAATACATTACTAATTACATTACACTCATAAATATTGATTATGATATCTTGTCAAAATAAGACTAAGAATGGAGTATATTATGATACTTTGTGATAACATATGCTACAATTTATCATCAATGACAAATTCTCAGATGAGACGATCTCATCATTTTTATTGTGAGACGAATTTAATGAAATAATGTGTTTCTTTATTGCAAATAATGTCTCACCATTATTATTGTGAAACGAATTTAATGAAATGATGTATATTTTTATTGTAAATGATGTATTTCTTTGTTGCAAAAAATATAATTTTAAAAAATAAAATGATGTATTTAACTTATTAAAATTATGTATTAATGTCCGTCTCACAATAAAAATATAATGAACCGTCTCTCATAAGAATAATTATTTATCAATTGATTATTATGCAAATTTTATATTTGACTTTATAATTCAAGACCAATAATCAACAAGCTGGATCATGAAGGGATTCAGCTGTCTATATGGACAAAAATGAGATGTTGAAAAATGTGTGAATGGATGAGTTATTAGGAACTCTATTTAAAATAATAATAATAATAATATAGCTCTGGACTCTACTACTCTAGTGATAAACGTAGACGACTATTATTGGAATATTATTATGATTTATGAATCAATAAAATAAAATAAAAAAGAAATCAAAATAATTGCAACGCGGCAAAAGCGAAGGACATCATCGTACAAGAAAAGAACCTGGTCCGAATATTACTGCATCTTTGTCTCTCCCCTTCATACACGGTTTATTTATTTAGATTTGCTGGCGCCCCACGTAAATTTGGGGGGTGGATAATCCTTTTCACAAACCCCCTTGTTTCTTGTTTTTCCCTTTTTTTGTTTTTAAATTCCCCATTGTTTTTTTCGGTGAATATTTTCCCGAATTCCATGTTTCTGCACATCATTTCCTGATCGGTACGGCTCCTTCTCGCCGATTCGTAGATTTCATTTTTTTTGTTCTGCGCATTGATCACGTTTCGAGCCGCATGATTGTTTGAAGAAATCTTGTTTTACGTGTTCTTGAAATTTGACTAATTTGGGTATGATATGGAATTTTGTTGCAGGATAATTGTATTGATTGAATCATTCTGAGGTTTTTGGGAAAATACATTCCCAAAATTTCAGAACCCTAGTTGGAAACTTAAAAAAATTGAGTATTTGGAATCGGTTTGTCATGTTTGTTGTCGATGCGCGTTGATTTGATTGTTGTAAATTTGTTGTTTGGGGTTGATAGATCATAGAATCATAGATAGTAGCCCTATAAATTCATTTCTTGAGTGAGAGGATCATACATTTTTGCGGAATATGGAGCACAAAGAGAAAGAAGTTGTGATCGATATTGAGAATAATGGAGCAAATTCCGAAAAGGAAACACCTTCAGACAGTAAATGGGGAAGGAAATCTCTAAGCAAGCTTGTTTCTGGGATTTTGAGTTTCAGTGGATCGAGTGATGATGAAGCAGGGGTGGATTCTGATGGTGGATCAACAGATGAGCCTCCTGACGAGACTACGAAGCTGTTGCCGGATAAGGCTGCTCCGGGGAGACAGCAGGGGCCGGGGCAGCCTGCAGAGAAGGATAAGGAGAGGGAGAGGAGAAAGGGTGGGAAGGTTAATAAGAAGGCTGCGAAGCCACCCCGGCCTCCTAAAGGCCCGACGTTGGATGCTGCTGACATGAGGTTGCTCAAGGAGATATCGAGGATCGCGATAAAGAAGCGCGAGAGGATGGAACGGTTGAAGGCATTGAAGAAGATGAAAACGGGGAGATTGCCATCAGCTTTGTCTGGATCATCTTCGTCATCATCATCAATGTGGTCGTCTTCTGCCACCATCTCGGCCATGTTCGTCACTGTTTTCTTCTTTCTTGTGCTAATCTTGCAAGGTATATATACATATATATATATATATATATATGTATCATCACCATTATCAGTTTCTTGAATTGTCAGCATTAGTAATGGCCACCATTCACAAGATATCATAGCTAGAGCCATCCATATTCACATAAAAGTGATGAGATATGCTAACTATGGTGGGTTGTGGTTCATGTGCAGGTCTCAACTCCAGCAGCAGCTCGAATTTGGTGAACGCGGGGGCTCCTCAGCCGGCACCAGAGGCAACGGGTTTATTATTATCGTCGCCTGTACGGTTGTACAAAGCTGCAATGCCGGATGATGGTGCTGCACCGAGTTTGTTACCTCCCAAGTGCGTTTGTTTGATCTTGAATGCAGCATTGGTTTGTTTTTGATGCAGCAGCAGTTGGGAACTGATTGTTTAACCTCATGAATGCAGGTCTAGCTGACCTTAACATCTCTCTCTCTCCCTCTTTGCTTGCTGGAATGGAATGAAAAATGAGGAGAAGCGTCTCTCGAGGAAGAGAAAACGGCCGCTTCCTTCAAAAATGGTGGTGATGAGATTGCAATTTGCAACTGAGTGCATATTATATTTATTTATTTATTTGTAGAAAATGAGACGTTGCTTGATTCACTTGCACTTGTTGAAAGTATATTTGTATGTATGTAAAGCCAAAAGATGAAATAAATATATTTAACTTCACTTTGATTTTGAGTATAAAACTAAACTATTGTGTACTTATTATTATTTTTTTAAATTTTACATTAATTATACACACACATCTTATAGCTTCCTATGGAAGCTCGAACATACACCCCGAACAAGGGACTATTTCTTTTGGTGGTAAATAATCATGGACTGTGGTCATTTGTGATCACACAACACATGACTGAAACTGAAGTGAAAAGATAGAGATTTTTGCGGAAATGAACGCTTGAGTTTGAATGAATGCATGAATTACATGTATATATGAGTTTAAATAAATATATTAACACTACACATGACTGAAACTGAAAAGATAAAGATTTTTTACGGAAACGTATGTGTGACTTTAAATAAATGCAGGAATTACACTTATATATAAGTTTAAATAAATATATTGGTGAGCTAAACTTCACATTTTTTAATCGCCCCCAAACATTAATCTACTGAGATGCGGTTGATAAAAAAAATTGCTCCCTCTGTCCCAAAGTGAAATGACAGAGAGTGTAAACGAATTAATAGTTTATCCGTCCCAAATTAATAGCCCCAAAGCGAAATGACAGAGAGTGTAATGAAATTAATAGTTTATTGGTGAGTATAAGTTTCCTATTTTTTTTAAAATATAACAATTTTATTTTATTTTTATTGTAAAATATATATAGACAATGACGATAAATACTTCACCAAGATTAAAATTTTCAATTTTTTATTTACTAGTTTTTAAAATAAAATAAGTATGAAAACTCTTATGGGTTAATTTGTTAATTATTGCTAAATATAATTCTTTAAATATAATATAAAATATTTAATTTGTGTAAACGTAGAGATCTCTTCCTGCACTTGGATTTCTTCCGCATATAAAACGTGAAACTGCAAACCCTAATTTCTCTTTTTTATTTTCTTTCTCTAGGGTTTTCACAGAGATTACAGCTTCCAATTCTCCCCCAATTGGACTGAAGAATCTTGTGGCCGCCGAATTGAAGAGGTAGATGGGCACGGAGAGAAAGAGGAAAGTGAGTCTGTTTGATGTAGTTGACGAATCCGCCGTGCCGCGGAAGCTTTTCAGGTCCAACGGCGGAATGGGAACGACGGCGACGGATTCAACGATAAATAAGTGGAACTCAAAGCCTTATTCTCAGAGATATTACGAGATTTTGGAGAAACGGAAAAGTCTGCCCGTGTGGCATCAGAAGGATGAGTTTTTGCAGGTTCTCAAAGCTAATCAGACGCTAATTCTTGTTGGCGAGACTGGTAGTGGTAAAACCACGCAGGTTTGTGCTCTTGCGCTTGAATTCTTATTGTTGGTATGCAATTTATCACCCAGAGTGTACATTTTTATTGAGTATTTTCAAGAATCGATTTGCATTTGAGAACGAGACTCTATCCTAATCTCACACCTTTTCTTTCCACGTGATGTTGATTTGCATTTGCTGGTTGTAGACAAAATTCTGATTGCATGTTCCTTTACAGATTCCACAGTTTGTGCTGGATGCTGTAGAAATCGAGTCAGCTGACAAGCGTAAAAAGTACATGGTTGGATGTACTCAGCCTCGGAGGGTGGCTGCTATGTCTGTTTCGAGGAGAGTTGCTGAAGAGATGGATGTGACTATTGGTGAAGAAGTAGGTTATAGCATTCGTTTTGAAGATTGCAGCAGTGCTCGGACTGTGTTGAAGTAGGCTTTAGCATTTATCTTCTAATTAATGATCCCTTGAATTTGCATATTGTGATGATAGCTGCTTAAATTTTGTTTTTTCTTTTGTTGCAGGTACCTGACAGATGGTATGCTTTTAAGAGAAGCCATGACTGATCCACTCCTGGAGAGATATAAAGTGATCATTCTTGACGAAGCTCATGAAAGAACTTTAGCAACGGATGTTCTATTTGGGCTTCTGAAGGAAGTACTGAAAAACAGGCCTGACCTGAAACTAGTGGTTATGAGTGCCACCCTTGAGGCCGAAAAGTTTCAAGGTTACTTCTTTGGTGCGCCTCTAATGAAGGTTCCTGGGAGGCTTCACCCTGTAGAGATTTTCTATACCCAGGAGCCTGAGAGAGATTACCTTGAAGCAGCTATAAAGACTGTGTGTCAGATTCACTTGTGCGAACCACCTGGTGACATACTTGTGTTTCTTACTGGTGAAGAGGAAATCGAAGATGCATGTAGGAAAATTGGTAAGGAAATAGCCAACGCAGGCGATCAAGTCGGACCAGTTAAGATTGTCCCTTTGTATTCCACACTCCCTCCAGCAATGCAGCAGAAGATTTTTGAAACTGCTCCGCCACCAGTAAAGGAGGGTGGCCCTGCTGGAAGAAAGATTGTTGTTTCCACCAATATTGCTGAAACATCTTTGACAATTGATGGCATAGTTTATGTCATAGATCCTGGGTTTGCCAAACAAAAAGTTTATAATCCTCGGATCCGTGTTGAATCCCTCTTGGTCTCTCCTATATCCAAGGCTAGTGCCCACCAACGTTCTGGACGTGCTGGAAGAACACAACCTGGCAAATGCTTCAGGCTCTACACTGAAAGGAGCTTCCACAATGACCTTGTGCCACAGACATATCCGGAGATTTTAAGATCAAACCTTGCTAATACGGTTTTGACTTTGAAAAAGCTGGGGATAGATGATCTGGTTCATTTTGATTTTATGGATCCACCTGCTCCAGAGACACTTATGAGAGCATTAGAGGTATTGAATTACTTGGGAGCCCTTGACGATGATGGGAACTTGACCAAGTTGGGTGAGATCATGAGTGAGTTTCCGTTAGATCCACAGATGGCAAAAATGCTGGTTGCTAGTCAAGAATTTAATTGTTCGAATGAGATCCTCTCAATATCTGCCATGCTTTCAGGTTTGCATCTCTACTCCTTCCTATCTCTGTATTCAATGTGGTCGTTACAGAGCAGTAGATACTTATTCTGGCATGCTTTTCACTGTGTGAAGTTTATGCTTAGACTGTCTTGCACACGCCGATAGGCTCCTGCGTGTTGCAAGTGCAGATATTGGCCTCATACACAACTGCTGTAGCATTTGTGTATGTTATTGATATCTGGGTGTCTAGGTCTAGGTCTCGTGCCTCGTTTGGCATGTAGCAAGGGTATCAAGAGTATACACAGCTGTGTGTGCTGTTGATATCCGGGTGTGTATTTAGGTTGTCATCAGCATCTCTTGTCTGGGTCTCATGCCGCTACTGGCATGTACCAAGGATTTCTAAGTAAGTGCTGATGCAGATAGTTGCAGTTTTCTCAGTATTCACTCATCAAGCACATGGTGTCATCTCTCGCCTCTATACATCTGCTGACCTACCGTGGGCCTCCTCTGTGATAATCAATTTTTTCTCTAGTACCCAATTGCTTTGTCCGGCCTAGGGAGGCTCAAAAAGCTGCCGATGAAGCAAAAGCTCGTTTTGGCCACATCGATGGAGATCATCTCACGCTGTTGAACGTGTATCATGCTTACAAACAAAATAGTAAGTCATTTTCCTCCACTTTATAATTTTGCTCATTGGTCATGACTCGTAATGCTTACTTGCAATGGTAATGTCTTCAGAGGAAGATCCGCAGTGGTGCTATGAGAACTTCATCAACCAGAGGGCTCTCAAGTCCGCGGACAACGTCAGACAGCAGCTAGCTCGGATCATGGCCAGATTCAACTTGAAGCTCTGTAGCACCGATTTTAACAGCCGCGATTACTATGTCAATATTAGGAAGGCTATGCTGGCTGGATACTTCATGCAAGTTGCCCATTTGGAACGCACTGGACACTATCTTACCGTTAAAGACAATCAAGTATGTAGTTGATGATGATCTATGCATTCTCTCTCACTTATACTCTTGATTATTTCACTTGATAATTTTGGTTGTCTTACTTTTCTTGGCAGGTTGTTCACTTGCATCCTTCAAATTGCCTGGACCATAAGCCAGAGTGGGTTATCTATAATGAATATGTCCTAACAAGCAGGAATTTTATTCGTACCGTGACGGATATTCGCGGTGAATGGTTAGTTTTCATGTCTCTATATATATCTTCCCAAACATGATGCACTTCTATAGTATAATGCTTTTCACTCTCTCTTTGAGATATAGTTAAGGGGTGATCATGAGCATAGTCGAGTCGAGTATTGCCAGTCTCGAGCTCGACTTGAGCGAAATTAAATTTTCAAGCTCGAGCTCGACTCGGCTCGATGGAGCTCAATCTTTTTAATTTATTTTAAATTTTAATAAAATTTTTAAATTATATTAAAGCTCTATAAGGTTCGTGTTCTTAGCTAGAACCGAAGTTCGACTCGGGCTCAATTTAAATTCGAGCTTGATAAGGTTTGCGAGCCTATTGAATCGAGTATAATGAAGCTCGAGCTCGACAACTACTCGAGTAGCTCGAGCTCGACTCGATTAGTCTTGAGTCGATTTTGAGTTTTTTTTGAGTAACTGCTCGACTCATGCTCATTCCTATATATGGTCTCTTGTGCACCCACAATATATACTACTTTGGGGAGTGAATGATGATTTTGATTTGATAATATGCAGGTTGGTTGACATAGCACCACATTACTATGATTTGACAAATTTCCCAAACTGCGAGGCAAAGCGCCAACTTGAAAAACTGTATAAGAAGCGTGAGAATGCGAAGGAGGAGGGTCGGAATAAGAAGTGAAGATTGAGAAGAGAGAGATTCCATTTCATTTCATTTCAGTCCCACTTTATTATTGCATCTGAAGATTGAATTATGAAACCTTTAAAATGCTTTTCAGACCATTTTGTTTATTATGTTCATCGGTTTGTATGTACCATTACGGTTACTTATGGGTTATGCTGCATCCTAATCGATTGGAGTTGTAAAAAAAAGAAAAGGATTGGGAGATTTGATGTGGACAGCTCTATATTTTTATGTTGCAAATTTTCTTTTTAAGGATATTTTTATGTTAAGGGATTGCATGGAAATTTCTGTTCTATTAGAGAAATTAAAAAAAATTATAAAAACCAAAATATATAGTTGGGCCTAAATGCTTATATTTTATCTAAGTATAACATCTATATTTGGGCTGTATATGATGAACTATTTGGATATTGATTCTAGTTGTATACTGTTGTCTGTAATTAGTTCTATTTCCTAAAATGAAAAAAAAAAATTCATCACATCAATAAAATATTAATTCCTCTACACTTACAAAGTAAATGGGACTAATGCAAAGGAGTATATAACTAATATTAATGTGAGATATACTATTATTAATTTAATAAAATCAATATTTTCATAATTTAGTAACAAAGTTATACAAGATTAAATTTAAGTATAATATGATATAAGTTTTTGAATAAATAAATCTTTCTTAAAAAATTATTTAAAAATTCAAATTTAAAAAGCTGGTTTAGACTTGATAAATTTCATAAATTTTAAAATATTGGATTACAAAAACTTAGAGCACCCATAATGGCAGCTCCTTAAACTTTTAAGGAGCTGCCAAATCACATTTTGTGTGCCAAGTAAGAGGAGATAGAGGCAAAAATAAGAGAATGGGTAGAAAATTATCTACCCAGTTGCATAAAAAAAATTGGGTCCCACCGTCGAAAAATTCACTCGCGAATGGGAGGCACGGAACTCACAGACGTGGCGCGTTCTCTAAAAGCTTTTTTTTTATTATTATTTATTGTTTTTTTTACTTTCCCTTTTTCTTTTTAGGTTTAACTCTTTTTCCTTTTCTTTTATAAAATTTTGTGTTTGCATTTTTTTAATTTTCCCTTCTTTTTTTTTACGTTTTATTTATTTTTTAACTCTTTTTATTTTATAAAATTTTGTGTGTTATTCCTTTTTTTTTACGTTTTAATGATTGCTTTTTAATTCTTATTATTTTTACTTTAATTTTTAGTAATACTTCTAGAGGTGTTCGCGGTCCGGTTCGGCCGGTTTGGAAGGAAAATTTCGGCCAAACCGATAGGTACGGTTTGAAAATCTTTCAAACCAAACCGGCCAAATAATTTTTTGAAACCAAACTGGCCAAACCATATAAAAACGGTTTGGTCCGGCCGGTTTGACGGTTTGAAAAGAACTATGTTTCAACTTTCAACAATCTACTATAATTTGTAGAAAATTAGGGCCTAAATACAAATTAATTATTTTATATTATTTGTTACTACTTATAATAATATAACTTTTATTCTAAAAATCTTATATTTATAATTTAATGTAAATCAAAAGAAATACATGGGTCAAATGTATTAAAATTATAACCTTAAAAATCAAATGTAAAATTGAAAGAGATGTGTAAAATTATTATTATAAAGTTCATGCTTAATTTATCTTAAGGAAATTATATAAAATAATATTATTTAATGTTAATACTTATTAGTTTATTTTTGATAAATAAAAAAGTAAAACTAAAACTATAGTATGTTGGCCAATAAATTTGAACATGGGTTAATTGTATGAAAAAGTAGAAACTTAACAAATGAGCTACAAATTATATTAATTAATTATAATATATATATATATATATACAAATATATACGGCCGGTTTGAGTCTCCAAACCGTAACCAAACCAAATTTATCCGATTTTAAAATTTTCAAACCGCCAATTTGAAAATTAAATTTCAAACCGGCCAAACCGGCCAAATTAATACGGTTTGGCCGGTTTGACCGGTTTCGGCCAAACCATAAACACCCCTAAATACTTCAAACAAATTATTAATTAATTTAATTAGTTTTTTTATTTAATATTAAATAAAAATAAAAAAGAATATTTGTAGTATATATATATATATATAGAGTAATGATCATATATTACCGATTCTCTAGATGTTATATGAGACCAAATCTCAACCATTTATTTTATCAATCTAACGGTTATTAAATTATGAATTAATTTTTATTTTTAATGTGTAAATATAAATTAAGGGTATATTAGGTAGATTAGGTAATTAATTTATATTATTCTTTTTCATAAACCAATCACACACGTTGTTTCTTATTTTTTCTTCTTTTATCATTTTTCTCTCTCCTCTATAATTCTTATAAAATTTTAAATAATCATAACTTCTTCAATTTGAATTATTTTTTCACTTATTATATATCAAATTAAAGATAATTCAATTATCTTTCAAACAAAATCTCTATTGCATATGTTAGGAATAAGGTAATTGTAGCAAAATCAAATAATGTAATGCTAAAACTAAATAATGTAACATAATAATAAGAATAATGTAATACTGTAATACTAATAAAGAGAATTACAGATTGATGAATAAAGAGAACTATTTGTTTATTTTTTCGGCAAGAAATCAGATATTAATAATGTAATATACAATGAACATATAATGTACCAATCAGTCGATATACAATGCAACATTCAGACAATACTTTTATCAACGTCATGCAACCGCAAAAAAATAGATATGAATAATATAATATACAGTCAAATAATGTAATATACAATCAATACATAATGTACCACTCACTCAATATATAATGTATCATTCAGACAACTCTTTGATCTATATCATGCAACCATAAAAAACACATACATAAATAATATACATACGGTTGAATAATGTACTATAAAGTCGATACATAATATACCACAACACATATTGTACCATTCAGGCAACACCTTGATATATATACTGCAACGCAAACAAACAGATATGAATAATGTAATACTCATGTGACACATAATGTATCACTCAGTTGATGCACAATGCACCATTCATGCAACAATTTGATCTATATCATGCAACCGAAAAAACAAACATGGATAATATAATACAAAGACGACGCATAATGTAGCACTCAAACACATTTTTTATGTATAAAATGCAACCGCAATTGTGAAATCAAGATTTTTCCCAATTTTTATAAGAACAACATCGAACTTAGGTAAGTATACTATATCATTACATTATTCTCTATATTATGGTACATTATTTAGCTTTACCTATTACATTATTTAATTTTACTTCGATTATCTTATTCTGAACATATGTAATAGGGATTTCGTTTGAAAGATAATGAAATTATCTTTAATTTGATATATAGTATGTAAAAAAATAACTTAAATTGAATGAGTTATGATTATTTAAAATTTTATAAGAATAATAAAGGAGAGAGAATATTGGTGGGAGAGAGAAACAATTAATAACGTAACATTGAGTTGGTTAATGAGAAATAATAATATAAGTTAATTACCTCATTACCCTTATTATATATATTTAAGCATTAAAATTTAAACTTAATCCTATCCATCCAAATTCAAATTAGAAGGTTGAATTTTAGTCTCATATAATATAGGAAAGCTAGGTAACCATATAATGCAACCATATATATATATATATATATATATATATATAACATTGAGTAGTGGTTATGACAAGTGCGATCCATGAATAGTTAAAAGTGAAGTAGATAAAAATGAATTTAAAGTGAGGTAGATATAAATTGAGGTAGATGATGATGTGCGCACATGTGTAGGTAGATAAATCGTTTTAAGGAGTCCACCACTGTGGATGCCTTTAAAGTTCTACTCAATTATAAGTAAGTCAAACTTAAATAAAATACTAACTCAATTTTAAATGTATTAAAATAAATATATTTTTATTAAAAAAACTATTAACTCAATTCTATTATTGTAAAATTATTTACTGAGGAAAAAGAGACCTATCAGTCATTCACCGCAGCTCACTCTCTCTCTCAGCCGCCATTTCTTCCTCGACGTCGCCGGTAAATCGGATCCCCTGTTGTAGTCTCATTAGGGTTTGATGATTCGTTTGTTCTCTATTTTTATTGCTTTTCTGGTAATTGCTTCTTTATACCTTTTCCGCTTTTTTATTATTTTTTTTCTTTCTGTTCTATTGGAATGGAAGTTTGGATCAGCTGTGGTGTTTGCTTCACCTTTTCTGTGTTTATGCGTCTGATACATCCTGTTTTGGATTTTGAATTCGTGGGGTTAAATCGTTCTCATTTAGTGGCGTTCGATGCTAAAATTTTCAAACTGTGCGGGCTTGTGGCACGATTCTTAGTCTAATTTCCTGCGTTTCAGAGGCGAATCTCGAGGTCAGTCGGAATGGAAAGCGATGGCTCAGCTGCATGCTGCATTGTCGTATTCTTCCACCAATCTCTTATTCATTACTAATAAAAAAGGTAGCGTTTTCTTATTGTTGTTTATAAATTTACAAAACCTTCTTCGCAATAGTACCAAGTGTAGTTGTTTTCTTGAAATGTAGATACGTGTCGAGCTTATGGCGAAGTTCACTGGAGTGGGAGAATGACCTCACAAGAGCAGCCAATTACTGTAATCCCGTTGAGTCAATCCACATTTTGTGCATCATATGAGAGGTGTTTCTTTGAGAAAATTATATTTTTGTCTTATTTTGTGATGGCAGATAGGGGCGAAGTCCAGTGATTGCAGTCTCTTAATACATGGCTAAAGTTGGTTGTGTTTGCCGAAATCATGGTATTTGTTTGTTGTTCCTTGTTTATGAAATTATGATCTGTAAAACTTAATGGTTCTCAAAGAGTAGTCGGAGTGCATAAAAGTTTAATGCATGTATTGCTGTTCTTGAATTATGTATGAATAAATAAATAAAATGCATAGTAGTTCTCCTCTCAACTTTTTAATGTTTCTGATTTTCTTTAGCATAATGTTCAGTGTGTTTATTGAAGTAAATCATTCTGAAGAAAGCTCCATTTCCGTATATTAGATGATTGGGCATGCTATGCAAACTCACTCGTACATCCACATGCACATCTTAATTTATTTATGTAAGATTTTTTTTTTGGTCATCTGATAAGTAACATGTAATTATGGACGTGGGTAATCCTTTCAAATTACTCTATGTACGTATGCTCTTGGAAAGAAACTTCATATGTGTGATCTTAAGATGTTCATGTTAACCAACCATGTATCTGGATACAGCTATCAAAGCAGTTTTGACTGGTGACAAGGAGGTGTCGACTTCTAGTGCTGCTGCTGGGGAAGGTTTTGCGTAAAAAGTTGAACAAAGTTGTGCTGGTGTATAGTGGTGGTCTAGATAACATCAGTAATTGTACCTTGGCTTAGGTATGTTATTGTTTTCTTGTCTTGATCCTTACCTCGCAGATGCATTTCCTGTCCATATCTCTATATAGATTTGACGATATTTTAATGTTTTACCCTTGCTTTCTTGATATGATTCTTCTATTAGTGCAATTTTTTGAAACTTTAATCTGAAATAATTCCTACAACATCCACTTTCTGCTAAGTGGCGGTACAATCTTTCTCTTGATTATTACTTGTAGGCGCATAGTCCGACACTTAAATGTGTTCATTTTGGTTACACCAAGCATTGAACCTCATTTTTGGTACTAGATATTACCTCTGCCATATCAATGACTAGTTTAACTGAAATACATCTTGATCAATGTATGGTTCTGAATGTATTTTTCTGTAAATCACCTCAAGTTTTGAAGTCTGAGATTATGTATGCTAGTGTCTGAAGCATGAAGGGAGAAATCAGAATTCATGCGTTTGAAATATGCTGGTGTCATAATCAGATCTAGAAAACTCATGTTTCCTCACTGTCTGGTAATTGCATTGCATGGAGAATTATGGCTGCGAGGTTGTTTGCTTCACTGCAGATGTTGGTCAAGTATGTTGAAGCTTTTCTAAGAAACCATAAAAAGTTGAAATTCATTATTAAAATGATTTCTTGCTATAGTTATTTACATGGAAGCAAAGATCCCATGAATCATAGGGTCTACAAGAACTTGAAGGTTTGGAACAGAAGGCCAAGGCTAGTGGGGCATGCCAACTAGTTGTGAAGGACTTGAAGGAAGATTTTGTTAAAGATTTTATCTTTCCTTGCTTAAGAGTTGGTGCCATCTATGAGAGGAAAGTACTTGCTTGGGACTTCAATGGCTCGTCCAATCATTGCAAAGGTACATTTCAGAAATTAAATAAAAAGAACAAGGTAGTAAATGAAATTTCTCTGTTCACGTGTTGTTTCAAAATTTCCTATTTCCTGATTGTATGTAACTTTATATTTCTTTTTTTTTTTTAAATTAGGTATACATTAATTTTAAACACTCACTCACCCACCCACCCACCCACCCACATGTCCCCAGGAAAGTCGAACCTGTGACTTCTCAGTCACAGGTAAGGTGCTTTAACCACTACACAAACTAAAACCGTAACTGAAATGCCGGTTTGGTTAAAACTACCAAACCGAACCTAAACCACCAATTGAGTGCGGTTTGATTTCGGTTCGGTTTGTACAATATTATCGGTTTGGCTCGGTCTGAAATTTGGAAAAGTTCAGTTTGGCGGTTTGGACGGTTCGGTTCGGTTCGGTTTTCAGACCAAACTGACCGTTGCTCACCCCTAACTCTCTCTCGAGCGTTGCTCACCCCTAACTCTCTCTTGATCTTGCGACATATTGTTTTGAATTCCACATCATTTACGCTTCCCTTATACTGTCCATTCCGGTCGGTGTAGGTACGGTCAAATTGGTATAGTTGCTGGAGTGCCAGTTACTCTCAACGGAGATGATCTCTCCCCTGCATCTCTACTCACAAAAGCTAAACGAGATAGGAGGGAAACATGGAATCGGCCACACAGACATGGTTGAGAACGGCTTGTCGGCATGAAAAGCCTTGGGGTTTATGAAACTCCGGGAGGAACTATCCTCTTTTCCGCAGTGCGTGAGCTGGAGTCACTGACACTGGATCGTGAGACCATCCATGCTAAGGATTCCCTCGCCCTCAAGTATGCCGAGCTAGTATACGCGGGCAGGTGGGTTCGATCTACTCCGAATCAATGGATGCTTTCGTGAAGGAGATCACAAAGACTGCTACTGGTTCCTTGAGACTCAAACTCTATGAAGGTTCCGTGAGTGTAGCTGGAATGGTGAGTCCCTACAGCCTCTACCGGCAAGACATTTCTTCCTTCGAGAGAGGCAATATCTACGATCAAGCTGACGCTGCTGGGTTCATCCGGCTGTACGGATTGCCCATGAGGGTGCGAGCTATGCTCGAAAAAGGTGCGTATGAGTAGAGCTGTCTCTGTCATTTCTTATGAAACTTGAGTTGGAGGCTATTCTTACTGATTTGTTTTGGAATGATTATTTGTGGTTGTTTTCAGTTAATTTGCTTAGCAAAACTGACTCAAATTTTGTTCATTTAGGAGAAACTAGTATGAAAATTAGGGATGTTAATTTAGTCTGAAACTCGCAAGTTAGACCTGATTAACCTGAGCGAAAATGCGGGTTAGGGTTGAAATATTTTAGCCCTAATAGCCCAAGACCGGCTGAGCTTGAAACCCAACGAGTTGGCCAGATTAACACCATTATTTTTTATTAATATATTTATCATAATTATAGTATTAAAATATACTTCTAATATTTAAAATCATATTTATTAATTATGTTTGAAGTTATATAATTGTGTTTAATTTAAATAGTATTCAAGACATAGTTAAGTTTATTTATTTATGATGTTAAAACATATTCAAATATTGCTTAATTTAAAAATAATATATTTTTAATAGTTAAATTTATCATCATATAAAATGAGTGATGTGTTTTTCATTTTTTATAAGAGAGAATTAATTATTTGTTTATTATTTAAAATATTAAAAGAACGAAAAGATATTAAAAATAATTAATAAATTTGTTGGTATGACGGACTAGCCCGAACGGTTAGGGTTAAGATTTTTAAATCCGAAAGAACTCCAGCCCTATTTAACCCAAACCTATTAACCCGCAACTAGATAGGATCGGTTCCATTGACATCCCTAATACAAATAATTAATGGAAGGATTGATTTATGATTGATGCATGGTAATTAGTAGGTAGCTTATTCAAATATTTATGCTCAGAAATAACAAACGCAAGTACACAGCTTTGAATTCAAATCCATGAGTGGAAAAAAAACACACACACACATATATATAAATATATAATAGAGAGAGAGAGAGAGAGAGTAATTTTATCGTACACAGCAATCATGGACTGCAAACTTCTACTTTGATCCTGTTAGTTTTTGATACAATGCATCAATCTCCACCTGCAACATCATATCCCCTCAAAAATCTCAATTTCCATTTTATTTTTTATTTTTTTTGTAATTTAATCTACAACATAAGATTATACCAAACTTGGTTATGTGTAAGAAAGTAAAAAAAAAAAAAAAAAAGTAGAGATAATTACCGTGTACTGCTTGAACAATCTCTCTCTTCTCTTCTTCAAAGTGGCAGTCACCAACTCCTTATCAGATAATTCAAAGAGCTGAGGCTCTAATATCACACCACTGATGCATTCAAATCCTCTCAGCTGATTCATTCAACCAAAAACCAAAATGTTTGTAAGATTTTTTGTTCTAAAATCTCAAGACTAACACGAACTCAACCGACCAACCAACCAACCTTGTTTCTCTCGGCAGTAGCCTTGAGCTCGAGGATGATATGATCCTTGAGCTGATCAAGGGTGCAAAGGTCCGAAAACGAACCTTTGAACCCGCTCTGCTGTGCCCACTTCTTCGTGTTCTCCTCGTTCGGCACCACCACCGCCACCAGCATCGACTTGAAGCTGTCCCCATACACCCATATCTGGAGGGAGGGAAACCCACATCAAGAAAATCTCAAACCATATTGGTTTTTACATTATTATGAATTACTTACATCTTCAACAATAGGTGTAATGCCATAAACTTTTTCAAGATGCTCCACAGCAACATACTCTCCTTGAGACAGCTTTATCAGATTCTTCTTCCTATCAATGATTTTCACCACCCCATTTTCCGACATCTCTCCTATGTCACCTGAGAAGTTCATCAACAATCCATCAACCATATCATCATTATCATCATCATTAGCGGTCAGCAACGGTCGGTTCGGTCTGAAAACTGAATCGAACTGCCCAAATCGCCAAACCGAATTTTTCCAAAATCCAGACTGAACCGCACCGAATCGCTAATATTATACAAACCGAACCGAAATCCCACACCGAATAAGCAGTTTCGGTTTTAACTGAAATTTCTTGCACATTTTTATAAAAAAATTGAATTAAAATATATATTTTAATGTATTAGGTATTTTAATTTAGGTTTAATTTAGAGATTTAAAATAAATTAAAGATTTTATACATAAATTTTATATGTTTTAGTATTTTAATATTTAAATAATATATATAATACATGTTCGATTTAGTTTAAACCGAAACTGAACCGAAAACCAAAAACTCTAAAAAATTCAGACCTAAACCGCTGTTTGGTTTGGCGGTTAGAGTTCAATTTTCTCACCACTAATCATCATTAACATCATCGTAGTATAATTAGTTACAAATACTAAATTTAGCAAACCTGTGTGAAACCACCCATCCTTGACGACTTCCTCAGTCAACTCCGGATCCTTGTAGTATCCAGCAAATGCAACCTTGGGCTTCAGGCATATCTCCCCACGAGGAGGTTCCCCGAGTGGATCGTAACCCATCTCCGGAACCTCCTCTAGTCGGAGCTCCGTATAAACGAATGCTGACCCGACTGCTCCGAGCATGGACATCTCGTCCGGGTAGCCCAACGTCGACAATCCACAGCTCTCCGTCAGCCCTACACACACACCACACCACATAACAAAACCGGCTTGTAATGGTGATATACTCCTAGGTTCACAGTCGATGTGGGATATTCAACGCATGCAAGCATGATTGAAAGAAAAAAAACATAACATGAGCAACTATCTTTACCATAGCCTTGAGTAACAAAAGCACAAGAAGTGACCCTAAGGAACTCCTCCACCTCCTTGCTCAACGGGGCGCCCCCGGACACGATGAGGCGTAGCCTCCCGCCTAACCGGCTCTTCACCTTCCTGAAAGCTAGGAGATCTGCCAGAGGCGACGCCTCTTTCTGCTTGTAGCCTCGTTGCATCCAGTGAAGCTTGCTGCAGCAGGAGATGCAAGAGAGAACTGTTGAGAGATCAAATTTCGGGAAGATAATGCGATAACGAAAGTTGATTATTACTATCTATAGAGCAAGTGGAAGATCCCCCTCCTCCTCCAGTTGAGATCTTCTAGTGCTTTTAGAACTCCTGAAAGAAACCATAAATGAATTGTGAATGCACAAAACAAAAATGCAGGTCTAGAATTGAAACAATCCTTGCCTTCGTGAATTCGTTCGAAAACTCGAGGCACTCCCGCCAAGAATGTGGGCTTTAACTCTTCCAGATCATCCCTTATTTCATTGATCACCTTCAATGGCCAGTCCAGTGTGTATCAGATACATACATATAACATATCCTCACTCACACGCACGCAGAGCACAGACATCGAGAGAGAGCGTTGTGGAAACTCACCCCGTGATAGTAGCCAACGGAAGCGCCCTTGTGGAAGAAATACTCCTCAATCATTCTATCAAGAATGTGAGCTAGAGGGAGGAATGATATGTACACATCATCCACAGTCATCTGCATACATATATATATATATATATATATATGTGTGTATCAAGAATCAATCATTCAAGAATGAAGAATCAAACTAGACTCACTTTGTCTTCAAACTGCTCCAAGAAAAGATCAACCCCTCTTATGTTTGTCGCGACATTTTCATGTGTCAAGATCACGCCCTTAGGATCACCACTGGTGCCACTGGTGTACATGATTGTGCATATGCTAGATGGCTCCGGTGGTGATATCTCAACCGGCTTCTGTTTCCCCTGCTCGGAGAAAAAACGAGGAACACTTTTAGCGAACTTCTCCAACACCAACATTTTTCGATAACCATCAAATCAATTTACCAGATTAAGAAACTCATCCCATGAATATGCTGTTATACCAGTAGCAGCAGTCTTATCCTTCTGCTCCTCTGTGAAAGATGAGAAGCAAACCATCACTGCAACACGAGGCGATTAGAGCTATATCGACTCAAAAGAGAAGACAAAGTTCGGATTCAATTCACACACACACACTCACATTTGAGCCTCTGAGCATGCTTGCATTCAGGGTTCAACAGCTGCAAAGAAATGATATGTGATCCAATGCAAAATAATCCAAACATAACTAAAGAGAAAGAAATCAGTGTGTTTCTTGCTCACTTCTTTAACTTTCTTGTCTTGAACAAAGACAACATCAATCTCAGCATGATCAAGAATGTAGTTCACAGCTCCGGGGCCTGCCCCGGATGCAAAAACATTCGTGTCAACACGAATTTTCACATAAAAAAGCAGAAAATCAAAGAAATTCAGCCATATCTATATCTCTACGCCAATGCTTACCGAGTGTATCATACAGAGGAACACATATCAAACTGTGCGCGCCACACGCCTACAAACAAAACACGAAAAAACCCGTAAAACTAGTCATTACAAAGAGAAGTAAAAAGTAAAAACACAAGATAATAATCCCTTCAATTCACCTCCATTGCCACAATCCACTGAGGGCAGTTCATGCCATAGATGCCAATTCGAGCGCCCTACAATATTCAGACAGTTAAGGAAGATTCAAGAAGTAGCAGTATATGATGCATATTCTCTTACAGGCTCAAAACCATGCCCCCTCAAAGCAGAGCCAGCTTGTAAGACTTCCTCATACACCTCCTTGTATGTTTTCCACTTATAAGGACCCCACTGCAAATTATATAATATGAGTAAATGAATTATTTCAAGAAAACTATATTCTTGCAGATAATGTTTCAAATTATACCTTCCCATCAACCAACTCACGCCAGCCAAGCATTCTATTACCAGAATGTTTCTCTACAGATGATCTGCATGCTTGAACTAATTCAATCAAGAAAAAGACACAAACAACATTCTAACAACTACTGGGTATTGAATTTCAGACAGATATGGATCACCTGAAAATGTCCCACACGGTGGATATGTTGGGGTCAATGGGGGGGTACCCATGCTCGGAGAGAGGATTCCGGTAGACGGGCCCCACGGAGGGCTCACCATCTCTACCTTTCTTGCCTTCCTCCACCTTCACCGCAAACGATTTCTTCATCATTTCTTCTCTCTGAGAGAATTCTTGAAACGAAGCTCGCTGCCCAATTAGCCAAAAGCAATACTGCAAGAATCTGTGGTGTAAAATTTGAATTAAAAAAAGTCGGGAACCGACCCACAACCATAAATGCAGCCAAAGACTACACACCCTTTTACTTTGTTTGCTTATACATTAATACTCTGAGCTGACTTCTCACAATTTAGTTGGGGAAATTTCGCACCAGACTAAATGGCCAACGAAATCAAAAAACAAAATAAGAGCTTTTTTTTTTCCCCATGGAATTCATCCCAGATATCACAAAGTCAATACAAATGTCAAATATATGTAAAATCAAGAAATGGGATTACATAGAAACTACTTCCCAGTTCCCACTCGTTCATACAAAGACCAAAAAATTCTGAAACATACAAGAACTTCACTTACATTTGTAGCAGAAAGGAAGGATTTTGTTGATGAAGGAGGAGAGGGAGAGGGAGAGGGTGCCTTTATTATAGGGAGCGGGGTAAGTGAGTGGCAATAACTACCATATTAAGTGATGCAGCTGGGAGAAATCGTGCTTCAGGAAACATCGCAACTAAATTCTGGCCGTCATTCAATGCAAGAAACTTCACCTTCAAAACAATTTTTTACTTATCCAAAAATCTTTCTTTGATTGCATTATTGAATGGTAATCACTATTCACAATGAAGTCTATGAGGAGTTAATTGTGTTTAAAGAAATCAATTATTTTTAATGACACAACACAAGCCTATGACTTGTACCATAAGTAGACATATTTCTTGAATCATCATCTTTTTTTTTCCTTTATGAATGATATTGTATTTTTTTTTATTGATTCATAGCTAAAAATGCAAGCTTTACTATCCTTATCTATAGAATAATTTTATAGATAAATTATGTATAAAGAATATAGCCAATTGGAAGGTAGACAAAATGTATTTCTGCAACAACAGTGAATTTTTCTCAGTTCAGTGGAGGATTGTTATTGGCTGAATTGTTGGCCCCACATATTTATTTTTGTGTTTGATGGTGGCTGTGAAAATATCAATCATAATTAAATATTTGGGTAAATATAGGATAATACTCTTATCTATTACTCCTTCCGTCCCATTATATTAGGGACGGAGGAGTGTGCACAATAATCAATGTGCATCAATGTAGAAGAATTAATATTTTATTGATGAGTGGGAAAAAAGTTGCCTTTTTAGGAGATGAGACTAATAAATGGGACGGACCGAAAAGGAATATGGGACTAATATGATGGGACGGAGTGAGTACTATTTATTGACATTTTCGGAAAAAATAACAAGATGTATTATCCTTATTTAAAAATACTACAATCTTTACTTTTGCCTATGAATTACACTAAATCGAGTTAATAACGTTAATTATTGATGATTCTGCAGTTAAAGAACACTTACATCCCATGTGACAAATCAAAACTACATCGTTTTATTGTTTCTTTCTCCACGACTCTTCAAACAAAAGGGTTGAAAAACCAACTATATGTTAAAATATTTGTGAATTTACTAGAATTCGTTAACATGATGATAAAAAGAAGTCGGTTTTTCTTTGCTACGTGGGATGACCAGTGTTTAACTACTGAATCATCAATAATTAACGGCACCGTCAGATCTAGAAATAGAAAACTGGAGGTACAATATATAAATTAAATAAATTGGGGGTACATTATGTCAAAATAAATATAAATATTATGTAAAAATATATATTAATAATAGAAAAAATATATATTTCTAATTAAAGAAAAAAAATTGGGGGTACAAGTGTACCCCAAGCTTATGTGTGTGTCTGCTTCTGATTAACGGTGGTGACTCATTTGTTTAATTCATAGACGAAAATGAAAATTATGATATTTTTAACTGACGGTAATATACTGGAGTATTTTCCAGAAAATGTTAATAGTTCAAGGAATTATTCCCTATTTATCAATTATATTTTTACCCCAACTTTGGAGGTGTTTTTGCTATAAAAAGTTAATTATTTTTACAGCCAACAATTATAAATTTAGGTAGTTAAATAATTCAGAAGATTAAGGCATACAATTAAATGCATGTTTTGAGTTTGATCCCAATAATTATATTAGTTTTACTATATAATACCAAGGTCTAAAAATAAAAATATACCAATAAATCGCCAACATAAAAATAAAGGCAGCTCAACCAACTTTAATTGCCAATTAAATTATCATAACTATTAATAATGCTAACTTCTCTGGTACAAAGCCGACAGTTTCCTATCTGTTTCATTCCCACACAACTTTTTATTAATAACAATTGACAACAAAATTCTTTTAAGAGAGAGGGCTTTAAATTTATAATCAACACTAATTTGTTGCTAGAATTTAATTGGTAATGCATTCATGTTTGATTATTATTTGTGTGGGGGAATAGAATGCATGATCATGTATGTGATTATTGGCAGATCTCACTGGTGATCTATATAGGGGCTAGGAGGGCTTTTTTTTTCGTTTTTATAGTATCATGATTCGATTTTTTATGGTATAGCCCTCCTCGTATAGAAAAAGAAATGGATGAAAATAAGGAAAAATATGATATAAAAATATTGAAGTTAAAATTGAACCCTCTCGGAAAAAAATTCTGGATCCGCCACTGGCAGATCTAGGGCTTCAACCCCCTACCTGAATTTTTTTTTCGATTTTACAGTGTAGTAATTTGATTTTTTATGTGTCAGCTCCATTCTCCGACAAGTTACAAAGAAGAAAAAATGGGTTGAAGATGAAGAAAAATATGGTATGAGGGGGCTGAAAATAAAGAGCCGAAGTAATTTTTCGGTTTAACTAAATTCTACTCCCTCCATTCCATTTTAATTGTATTGTTTCAAAAAATGTTAATTTTTTCACACTCAACAATAAAATATTATTTCCACTACACTCGTTCTACACTCACATGTATTGGTTATTATACCCGGTCAAATCATAATAATTAAATTGGGACAAAGGGAGTATAATTTAGCCCCTATTAAGAATTTCTGGATTCGCCACTGCATGTGATAGCAATTGGATTTGGTTAAGCAACAACACAAAACATGCAAGAGTTGTTTTTGGATGAAAGTGAAGCAAAAGATGAAACCGTGAAGAAATTAGAAAAGTGAACATATTATATATAGTTTCCCACAAAAGCCATGAAGCTAAGTAAGTAAGAGCAAAGAGCGTGTCATGGTGATGGTGGTATACAATATTTGTTTGATTTAAAAGAGAGTGTGAGTGAGATATCAAACTACCAAGAAATGGACACACCAACCACCCCACACACATCATGTTAAAAAAAATTAAATAGGAAATGCAATCTCTTTAGTAGAAATACTCGAATGTCATCGGGGAATTTCGAATTCATGATATCTTGAACAGGGCAACGCAATCTTACAAAGCATTAATGTTACCATGTCTTTGGTTAGGTGCATAATTCAATTCTAATTGTAAATAAATAAAAACTCTATAGAGGAACAAAGGAAAGGTAAATTTCAATGATTGACTTAATTAATGACGATGAACACACTTGCAATTCATAAATTAAATTGGAAAGTTATTGATTGAAGACTCAAAAGATAATTAATTATTGATTTAGAACTTAAAAGATGATTTGTCGATTCAGGTGCCGAAAGATCAAACAATCCTCAATCCAGATTGAGAATTGTATAAATTTTCAAGTCCTAGATTGAGAATTTTTGTGATGTTTCAGGTCCTGGATTGAGAATTAATTTTTCGGGTCTTGAATCGATAATTAAATTATCTTTCAAGTCTTGAATTGATTAAACTCAAGTTAAATTATCATGATCAATATTGATTGGGTAATTCTATAAATAGCCACCATATTTCTCTTCATAGCCTCGCATTTTAAAATTAAAGTAAAAAATACTTTTTATGGACAATCTGTTGAATGTCCTACATCGGTCATGGACCTGGGAGTATACCACTATATAATGGTGGAGGTCTTACAAGCCGGTTTTGTATGAGGAATTGAGAATCTTTACATGGTATCAGAGCTCAGTTCGGTTCGATGTGAGACTCAATTTGTCCTATGATAGGACTTGATGTATCCGATGATGGGATCGATTTATCCTGATAATGGAACCTGACTTATCCCGATGATGGGATCCCCGTGAAGCTCCACGCTGTGCGTGAAGAAGGTGTGTTGAATGTGAGAATTGGGGATCTTTACACAATTTTATCCCCTTAGCCACAAATTTTAATACACTTATAAAAACTTCTCATATTTTTCGTCTATGTTTGATATTAATTACAAGCATTTATCTAGCTTGTTTTTAATCTATTAGTTTTGAGTTTCGTATCCAAATAATGAGTAAATATTAATTACAAGCATTTATCTAGCTTGTTTATAATCTATTAGTTTTGAGTTTCGTATCCAAATAATGAGTAAATTTGCAGCCTTTAGAACCTCTTTATTTCACACCATAAATTGATCTAAATATATTATTGAATCTGAAAAAAAAATGGTTAATTACAAAATGAAACTATAGGAATTGAATCTACAATTCAAGGCAGCGTGTGTTGAACATGAATTCAACATAGTATTTCCTGGCATTACCTAGTCATAATTCTTCATACTTTTTATATTTTCTGTAAAATGGATGGCCTTGGTTATCCTTGGGCTGTTTATTTTGTTGAGCCCAATTAACTCCGAGCCCAATACCTAGGTTGTGTTTATGGATTGTGGGCTGGTTCGGTTGGTTCGGGTAGTCAGTTGGGGCGGTTTCAACTGCTCCCACTATATATAGGGCTTGACCCGGTTTCATTCATTCATCCTGAAAACCCTAACCCTAAAACGTGCGTCGCTTTCCCTCTCTCTCTCTCTCAAAAACGCTCACCCTTCTCTCTTCCCTTTTGTGCGATCAGAGTTGTTATTCCGGTGAGCCTTGTGAGATCGAGAGTCCCTGAACCCTAGGCAACCTTTTACCCTTTCCCTTTCGGCCGGAGGAAGGCTAGAACTAACAAAGGTGAGTTCTGAGCCACCACTTTTGTCGCTCGCTACTTCGGGCGGGCTTGAGGTGCCTTTCATCGGAGATCCAACCGTCGGAAGCTCGAAGACAGTCCAAGCTTCTAGATCGGATCCAGATCCGAAGTGGAACCCTAGCTCAGTCAGGGCTAGGTCGAGGTCCGGGCGAAGTAACAGGCCGGTTACAGACGAGCGCAGGCCTGATACCCAACATTTTCTTAAATCTTTTTCTGCCTCATTTCTACAATGGCGATGTTGCCAGGGCGGAGCCAGCCCCGAGCACGCGGGGGCGGCCGCCCCCACGAGCGTAATTTTTTTTTAATGTAAATTTTATAAAAATAAAATAAAATTATAAGGCATGATTCTATAAAATTTGATCCAGCCCCAACGATCTTTTAAGTCTGTATCCGCCTCTGGTCATGTTGCCTTATCTAGTGTTAGTCTTCTTCTTTAATGAAAAAATGAAACAACGATTGTACATGTCGACGAATCAAAACAAAAAAAAGGCTTTATTTGTTTGCTTAAAATTTGAGATGTATTGGGTTAGAAATGTTTATTTGATAAATATTTATATTAGAATAAAAATAAATGACTTTAAAGAGTAAAATGGAGGGAAGAAATAGTCATATATTGATTTTATTTTGATATTTTAGGACATCTTAAAGCTTAAGACAATATTCATAATATATTCTCATTCATTGAGGAAAATAAAAATTATTCTCTAATTATTCCTTAAATTTAAAATTCTCCATTTTTTATTTTTTATTTTTTTGTAAAATGGTTTTTGTCTCTCTGATTTATTTATTTTTATTTTTTAAAAAGAAACAGACGTTTTTAAATTCGACGTTTGTTTAGAAAAAACGCAGCCTTGATCCTCCCATCCGATGCGCCTACCAAAGACAATTTCTCCTCTCTTCACCGTCGCTCGATTCCACATTGACGCATTTTCGACTGTTTATCTGAACCTCAAGATTAACGAATGCGTGCGCAACGGGAACCTCAACGACGCCCACAAACTGTTCGACAGATTTCCCCATTCAACAAACACCGTCTCGTGGAATACTTTGATCAGCGGCTACATCAAGACCCGCCAACTCACTCAAGCACAGAAGCTGTTCGACGAAATGCCCAGCCGGGATGTCGTTTCCTGGAACACCTTGATCTCGGGTTATCGCGACGCGCACTGCCCGGAAAAGGCTCACCACCATTTTCTACAGATGATGGGGAGTGGCTCGAGGCCGGATGAGCTCACGCTTGCAGTAATCATGAGCGCAGTCTTGAACACGGAGTTCGATGTTTTGGTCCCGCAGTTGCATGGACTCGTGCTGCGTCTCGGGCTCGATCGTAACAGGTATATGGAGTCCGCCTTAATGAGGGGGTATGTTGGTGTAGGTGATCGTGAAGGTTTTCGTAGAGTGTTTGATGAGGTGGAAGTGAAGCACGTGGTGGTCTGCAATGTGTATATCTTGGGTTGCGTTGAGTTCGGATTGATAAGTGAAGCAAAGAGAGCTTTTGATTCAATGCCGGAGAGAAATCCTCATTCTTGGAGCATCATGATCAAGGGGTTTATGAAGAATAAAATGGTGAGCGAAGCGAGGGAAGTTTTCGACAGCCAACCGGAAAAGGACGTGGTGTCATGGACTGCAATGATAACAGGGTGTACGCAATGCGAGAAGTTTGTGGAAGCTCTAGACATGTTCGTTCAGATGATGAGCTCGGGAACGTGCAGCCCGAACGGTTACACTTTTTCGAGCGTCTTGCACGCTTGCTCGGGCTGCTCGTCTCTTGCTACGGGCAATCAGCTCCATGCATGCCTAATCAAGTTTGTCATTCCTTTTGATGTGGTTCATGGATCCGCTCTCGTTGATATGTACGCAAAATGTGGCGACATAGCCGCCGCATTTCGTGTGTTTGAGTCCATGACAACAAAGAACCGGGTGTCGTGGAACTCGATTATTGGAGGCTATGCAAGACACGGGCTTGCAGACAGAGCGTTGGAGGAGTTTGAGAGGATGGTGAGGAGTAACATAGTTCCTGATCAGATCACATTCATCAATGTTCTATCAGGATGCGTGCACGGAGGAAAGGTGAAAGAGGCGGAAGCGATTTTCGACTCCATGGAAGCTGAGTACGGGATGCAACCAGAGATGGCGCATTACTCGTGTATGGTGGACCTGTACGGGAGGGCAGGGCAGCTGGAGAAGGCGGAGGAAGTGATTAAAACGATGCCGTTCGAACCCGACGTGGTGGTTTGGGGGGCATTGCTTGGGGCATGTGGCATACATTCTTGCATGGAGGTTGGGGAGTTTGCAGCAAAGGGAATGTTTGAAGTGGATCATCATCATCCCGCAGTCTACTCCACCCTCTCCAAGATATACGGCGAAAATGGAGCTCGGAGCGGCGTGTTTCAGCTGGAGAAGATGATGAAAGATTGGGGTGCGAGAAAGCAGAAGGCTCGCAGCTGGATTCAATCAAATAATAAACCGCATCATGAATGTCAGACTTAATTTATCCATGGTTATAAAATCCCTGCCTACAATCATGTACGCGCTAAATGGTACTTAACCGAACTGAATACCCTTAAATCTCCTTGTCTAGTCAATTTGGCGAGTAACCAACGTCTAGGCATTGATTTAGGTGGCCGACCTATATGTTAGATGGTATTTAGCCGAATCGAATACCCTCAAATTCTTGTATGTAATCGGTTTGACGAGTAATCGACGCCTAGGCACTATCTAGATAACTTAATCTACTTAGGCAATGATTCAGGTGGCCGACTATATTTCGTACAATCTATTCAGGCAGCATATTCTTTATGTTTTTCTAAAAAATGATCAAAATTTCTATAATTTTATTTTTCATCTAATGATAAATATTGTAAAAATATAAAAAATTATTTTACCAATTAACTTTCACCTAAAAAACATCTACACCCCATCTAAATCACTTAGACGCTAGGTTTCATCCGGCGCCTAGTAAATTTTACAACCTTAAATTTATCACAATTGAGGGTCATTTATTTTAGATACGTTCAAAAAAATATTTACAATCCACAAGTTTTACCCTAAAAATGCAAAGCAAGGCAGAAATTAAGACTGGACTGTTTTTGTGTTGCATTGCAGCAAAAACAGACTTTCAAGTAGTACTACAGAAAATACTAGAACTAAAAGGAGAGGTCAAGCATCGTTACAAAAGCAGAGATATACAAACGTCCAATTCTGCATCTACAACCATATCAACTCCTACAACACTACGCGACGCGATCAGCCTGTCCGACAAGAAGCGTAGACGAAAATGGTCATTCTTCAGATTTTCACATAATAGAAGAAACAATACTGTCAAATTTACTCTCCACATTACTGATGCCTTGTTCGGTTTCCCTAAGCCTGGCATTCAGGATCGAAATCTCGTTATCCTCCTTTTCTTTCGCTGACTTTGCAAGTGAGAGCTTTTTCTGCAACTTCGCTATATGCACGTTGATCTCCTCTATTTCACTATTAATCCTAGTTTTCTCATGGCAGTGCTCTGTGATTTGGTTGGAAAGAGTGTTGTATTCCTTCACGAACTCTTCTTCATTGTTCTTCAAAGCAAGCAACTGGTTTATACTGTCCACAACAGCCCTGATGTCAAACCCGTGTTTCTCCAGATCCATGAGTGAATCCTTTATGTCGAACATGGTGCTTGTGGGATCAGTTAACTGCAACCTGGAGGTTCTTTCGACCAGGCTGGAAAACGTTACCATACAACCTATGGCCACACCTTCGCGTGAGCTTTCTTTTAAGTTCACCAAAGGCCGGAAATGAGGCATCTGTGGAATCTTCTGGAAGACTTCCATGGATTCAATTGTCTTCCAAAGGAAGGTGTTTTTGACAAAAGGTAGGGTCTCTGAATCACTTGGTACTACAGCAACTTTATCGGCCAAAGCAGAAGCGACTGTCGTTCCATTTTCTGGCTGCTTCTCATTATTCTCTACGAACATAACATCAACGGCCTTTTCCACAGAACTTAGAGGCTGACTTGATACACTATTATCAGTGATCACAGTCGTTCCAATTTCTGACTGCTTCTCATTATTCTCAACGAGAGCAATATCAACGGCTTTTTCCACAGAATATAGTGGCTGATTTGATACCAGGCAACTATTATCAACCATCGAAGTAGCTTGAATGTCATTTTCCAACTGTTTCTCATCACCCTTATCGAGCTCAACAATAGCTGTCTCATCAACAGAAGGCAAACTTTCTAGCTCGCTAACAGCAGAAACTTTATCTACCAATGAAGCAGTTTCTGTTCCACTTTTTGAAAGCTTTTGAGTGGCTTCATCAAGCACGACAGTAGCAATTCTGTTAACAGAAGGCAAACTTTGCGGCTCAGTTGGTGCTATATCACCTCCCCTATTTACCAAACCAGAATATTGTATTTCACTTTCTGGCTGTTTCTCAATAGCCTCACCAAGCACACCACCGTTGCCTTGGTTATCACCATTCGCAAGGCATTGCACTGCTGTGTCCACAGGCAACAGTTCTGCAAAACATCCTAGCATCATCAGAAATAACTCAAAAACGAAGGCAATGGTTTACATGTAAGCTTACTCGAGCCATCACTTGCAGATGACATGTTCATCCCCTCGATCCATTTTGAAAGTGGTTCATTATCAAACTCATTGTTGGGTTGTTCAATAACTTCCTCTACTGCCACTGCATCGTTAACTACTGCCGGCTTGCCTCCAGATGCTCCAACCAAATCTATAGAAGTGAGAGGACAATTATCACTCATCAACAGGCTGCTAAAGCACGTGAAAGGAAAGTAAATGCAACCATAGACTATCGCCATCATCATTTATTTTTCCAAATCTCTAATATAAAAGTTGACATTATTTTCTATATAAGAGTTGAAATTTAACCCCCATATAAGCATCTTACCTCGAACTTTGACTGAAATCTTTCCACCTGAAATCTGTCTGCGTCCTCGCTTCAATGGATGACTGACTTCAGGCCTGACAGACTCTTCTGCATTGTCCTTTTCATGATTACTAGCTATCACTCGTTTTGTCATTCTTGCTTTTCTTTTCCCAGGAGCAAACTGACCATTACCTATCTTCTCTGAATTGGCTGTTGTGTTCTCCTTACTGGATATTGAGGGCTCGACCCCAAAAACTGCCACTGTACGAATTCTCTGTGAATCATCATCTTTTCTGTTTGAATTGCCTGAACTTATGTCTCTGTTTTCAGCATTTCCTACAACATGAAATAATTCGTAAATTCAAAATCTTGAAGCAAAGTACATATATTTTTCTGCTTCAAAGGACTAAATGAAGAGCCCCAATGAGAATGGCATTATTCATACCTGTCACCGGAGTCTCAGTGCTTTCAACCAGGTTTCTTTTTGGTCTCCCCCGCCTTTTCTTCTCACTAGATTCTCCAATTTCCGATTGCTTGTCATCCTACAAATGGAACAACGGTAGATTAAACAGAACGAAAAAATACAATGGAATAATGTGGGAATGGTCTGTTATATCCTCTATGTTCTTTCTATGCTCTCCTAACTTCTGAATCCCCCACTCGGCAGCATGGGAGACGAACAGGGTACATGTACTGCATAAAAATAGTATAAATAAAAAATCTAACTATTAAGAACTTAGACCAATCAAGTGCATAACAACACCACAATAGATGTCCTGCATATGACAATGCTTAATAGCATTTTTTTATAATATAAATAGGGGAGCTGATGTCTCTTCCAATCTCCGAACCCATGACCAATTGGCCATAAGCAAACCCTTAACCACTGCACTTCGAGGTGGGAAAGCTCAAAAAGAATACTCAGGTTTTAAAGATTTAGAATATGCCATTTATTCTTTCTCAACAAAAGTCCAAGAATGTAATAGCAACATGCCAACTAAATAACAATATATTAACATAAGAGGGTTTAAAACTGGAAGCACACGTGTAGATGCACCTCAAAAGTAGGGCTAACAATTTTTTACACGATACGATAACATGACATGAACCCACACAATAATAATGAACATGAATATAATACGAACCTGTTAAGCTCTAACACGAACACAACACAACTCATTAAACTCTAAACACGAACACAATATCAACACAACACACATAAATTATGATCTCTACACTTAGAGCTAAAAATTGTTGACATGACACGATAACACAACATGAACCCACACGATAATAATGGGCACGAACACAACACAAACCTGTTAAACTCAAACACGAACACGATAACCTTCGACATGATAGAAATCTGACACGATAACACGACACACACGAATTGTCTGCCCAACTCCAATTAATAAAAGACAACTAAACCACTTCCTAGTTTGTTCAGGATACTAGAGGGTAAGTAACATGCTATGTCAAGTTATGCAATTTTTTAAGAAACTACTTGTTTGTTATGAAATAAAGATGACAAATGGACAACCAATTATACCAATAGAATTCAAAATGAAATCATTATCAAGAATGAACAAAATTGGTGGAAAACTTCCATCAATGCCCCACAAATGAACAGAGGCATATTTGTTAACAAGATACAAAATTAGACAAATGCTTTAAAATATTATGTATAGTACTTATTTTCATCTTTGTAACCTACCGTGATTTTCTGACCAGTGAATTCATTGACTTGTTCCTTCTGGCCATCCACGCTAATTCTAGTCTTCTTGTTGGAAAGTCGACTCCTCTTACCTCCTGAGATTCCAAATCCCGACATCCCGGTTTCCGCACATGGCAAGCCTATAACAACAGGGAGTGCAGTTTCTTGTTTTCCATGCCTGTCTTGAGCAACTACCTCGGTGTTTCCTTCTGTGTCTGGTTCCTTCTCTGAAAATTCACTCCCAGATTTGTAATTGAACAGAAAGTAAATGCAACTACTGCAAGAAATGGTCATGCAAGATTTATACCTCCAACATCAACTTTCAGATTCTCAACAGTGACTATTTCAGCACAGCTCTTCTCCAGAGAGCTGGAAGTGGCATTAATCTTTCCAGCAACATTTTGCGGTGTACGACTGTTCCTTTGCTTTCTCTGCTGCAACATTTAAGGGTAACAGATCAAAACATAAATCAATATCCTGCAGTACACAATAGATGAAACATTGTAGCACGAAAATCCTTTTCACAAATCAAATGCTCATCTTAATTTCAGAATTCCTAAGGTTCAAACAGAGAAGAAAGCACTAGAGCATGTGTACCATGGGTCTGCATCTGCTCAAGAAAGATGCAAACACAGTTGGTCATCTTGAAATATTAAGAAAACATTAATGTGCAAGATTAAGCTTCTCGGGCATTAAATTTTAAGGTGAGTGAGGTTCCACCATTTATCTTACATTAAACATGAACCTGATCAGCACTGAATACAAGCGAATCAAAAAGTGATATGCAATGGTACAACTTACAATATTCTCTTCCCATGGATGATTAGAGGAGGACTGATCCAATGTGGTTTGAGCTACGCAAACCATATCACATATCATGTTTTCCTGTGACTGTGATATGTTTTCCTGTGACTGTGATCCATCATGCCTAGCTATTTTGTTTGCTACCACTAAGTTTCCTTCCTTGAGCTTTTTGTGAGGCTGAGAAAGAGCACCACCTGAATCAGATAAGTGCGCTTTTCTTTTTGCCATAGGTATAGTAACATGAGCCAATTTCAGATTATCAGGAGTGACTGGCTCAGAGTGACCCTTTCCTGATATCAATGAAGGCTGAGGCTCCCCGCCACAAGTGTCCTCTCCATCCATTGTATTCTTCACTGGAGGAGTTTCCATAGAAGCAATAGAGTTTTTAGGTGTCTGATGTTGAAACTCTCCATCATCTAAGAGAGTTTTGGGGGGTTCCTGAGGCTGGAAAATCGTCACGGAATCAGCCCTAACTTCTTACTGATAAACTAATACACAGAGCTACACAAGTTTCTGATTTCAAACCGCACATACAGCAATACAAAAAACAAAACCTATGGTTCAAGATAGTCTCAGTATTTAGACAACAGAATTAATGCACAAAAAAAAAAACAAGAAATTTAAGAAAATCTATTCACAAGAGTCTAAAAAAATAGAATGGCATCATCAAGTGAGTAAATTAAACCTGGGTAGTGAACCATTTGCCATCCTTCCATTCCATGTGTGGTCTTAATTCAGACAGGTTGAATTCCTTATCACATTTCATTTGCCTAAAGAACACAAGGTACCTACTATTCTCAAGTTGTTTCGTGATTACCCCACTCCACCAGCCAAGGTCAAATAATGCATCAACCTTTTCCAATAAAACAAAATTCTTATCTTTGAGAAGTGGAGGGCAAGGTCTGATGTGCAAAGAATCAACTTTAACTTTAGTAAACAGACCATCACTATTTGTGTTTCCATTATTGTACTCAACCAAAAATACTCCATTTCCCATGTCTTCTTGAATTGTAGCTGGGAACCAAGCCTCCTGAGAATCTTCTCTGTCAAATGACACTTCCACCTTCCTTCCCACGTCAAACATCAATCCTGTTATACTCTACATAGTTCCAAGGAAAAAAAAAGGAAAGAGAAGATTAATAAATTATAAATTTATGTAAGCAAGATACATCAAAGCTAGTGATCACCACACAAGGACTTTAATAAAATCAATGAAATTTACCACTGCTTGCAACATCAAAACTATTACCATGCGAGAAATCTAAGAATGAACAGTCGTACTACTTACTACTAGAGCCCGTAATGCAAATCGGAATTTATCCAAATAACTAAAAAAAAAAAAGAAAGAAAAGTTAAACCATGTATGCTCTGTGAAAAGCAATGCAAGCGAAGAGCATATGCAAAAAGCATCCTAGTTGCTAAAGATGCACAAGCAGCCACAAACTGCAAACCATATACACACAGATGTTAGAGGAACAATAGTCCCAAAAGCTTAGAACATCATGAAAGAAGAAAGAAAAATGTGATTAAAGTACAAATAGATTTGATAATTTTCTTTTGAACCTGTTTCTGGGGACGGACCCAACTACCATTTACCCAATCCCAGTGAGCCCTAAGTTCGGTAAGCCCAAACTCCAGTTCGTCGGGCGGGTTGTTAAACGTCACGACGAACCTCTCGCCGCCGTCGACCAGTCGTGTCACAACTCCCGTCCACCAACCGTCCTTGTAAAACGCGTCCACGACGTCGTCCAGCTCGAAACCCTTGACAGTATCCACCAAAGGCGGCCGGGGCCTCAAGAACCGCGCCTCGACGAATTCTTTCAGTCGATCCGAGCCGTCATCGTGCGCCAGCAAATTGTGATACTCCACGCAGAGCTTCTTCGGCTTCTTCCTGCCGCTTTTCCTCTGCGACGTCGGCGGCGTAATTACGGTGGCGGAGAAAAACACGCTTTTGAAGCCCTCCTCGTCTGTCTGCACCTCGACCAAGGTGCCCGTGGGGAAATTGCGGCGGCGGCCTGCGGAGCGGCGTTGGCTAGAGGCGTCTCCGGGAGGAGAAATTTGGGGTTGGGGTTGTAGCGGTTGCTCGACATCACCGCCCATTATTGCAGTGAAATTTTATGAGCGCGAATTTGTGGCCACCAAAATGCCCCAAATGGGGAAGCCCTAGGGTTTTTGGAAATTCATATTTTCCAAGAGAAATGATTTTCCCCCCTTTTCAGAAAAATAAGACAAGCTAATTTTTATTTTTTTTAGCAGTTAGTCCGGTAATTTTGACTAGTGATTTTTACATATTCCTAAATTTTATTTATTACCATATTTATTTTGCTTGACTCTATCTAAATTCCTAAATTTTATTTGTTACCATATTATAATTAGCGTCGGTAAAAATTAAACCGAAAAAACGGATCGTACCATTGAGTTTTGGCGGATTCGGTTGTAAGTTCTCCAAAATAAAACCAAACTTATATCGGTCGATGGTCAGTTTTAAAATTCCGGACCAAAATTTAAATTGAACCGAACCGATCGAATCAAAATATAATAAATTAAATAATATATTATAAATTATATATTTATATTATAATAAAACATTAAAAAATTAAACCTAATTTCTAATCTCATCCCATTCCCTGCGGCGGCGCAGCCCTCCCCTGCAGTGGCACAATCCCCTCCGTGAAGGTAAACAAAATATTGAAAAAATAAAACATAATTGGTTGGAACCGGACCGATCAAAATCGAATAGTTCGATTCGATTGAACAAGCTTTCGATTTATTTTTGATCGATTTTCCCAGAGTAGTTCGATTAATTTGATTCTGGATATATCGATCTATTTTCAACCAAATCGGTCGGATGCACAACCCGCTAATTATAATAATAATTCTGTAATAATAGCAAAAAAGAAAAAAAATGAACGGACAGAATGAAAAAGTAATAGAGTTATATTTACGGATGGGGATCCTCTGCAGTGTTAAAAACACTGCAGTAGGTGCTGTGCAAGTCTTCACCATTCATTTTTTTGCATACACAATATTTTATTATAATTCTTTTATCAATATTTTAATGCTGTGAGAAACAGCACCTCCTGCAGTGTTTTTAACACTGCAGAGGATCCCCATCCTTATATTTACAGTTGCCTCCCTTGACTTTCTGATATTCGTAAAGCCAGTCTTATCGGAACCACAAACATTTTAGATTTTCCTTGACCGACCCCCCAAAAATGGCATCCATGACGGCGGCGGCGGCGGCGGCGACGAGCTTCTCAAACAACTCTCTGATATATTCACGTAGTTCATCGAAGATTAGATTTCTAGGATTTCAATCATTTCAGCAACTCAATCTGAGGCGGCTGAAATAAAATCATCGGGAATTCACCGTTGTAAAAGCGTCGGCATCTGGATTGTACTCCGCCGAGCAGCTGGAGCTCACCGTCGAAAACGTAGACAAGGTTCTCGAAAACGTTCGGCCCTATCTCATCGCCGACGGCGGGAACGTCGATGTTGTGTCTGTCGAGAACGGTGTCGTATCGCTCAAGCTCCAAGGTAAGCCGATTCTCCTCGTTCTAATTCCGTCGATTTGGTGATGCATAGAGCTGAATTGATAATGGGAGAAATACCTTTTGAGTTGGCAGATCGTTTCGTAGCCTTGATTCCGGCAATTTTAAACTGAAATTAGGGATTGAATTCGATTTAGGCTACCTGCCTCCTCTATGTTATTGGTTTTCGGTGATGAGAGAAATCTGCAAGCTGTTATTTCGAACGATTTTGTTGGCGATAATAAATTAATTAATATAATTGCCTTAGATAAATTAGATAAAGCATTCACTCAACAATACAGGGGCGTGTGGAAGCTGTCCAAGTTCTACCACCACCATGAAAATGGGGATTGAAAGAGTTCTCAAAGAAAAATTTGGAGATGCCATCAATGATATATGCCAAGTAAATGACGAGCATGTCACTGAAACTACAGTCGAGGTGAGTTCCTCCTCGAACTCATAACCTCTTAGTCATACGTAGAGTGTAGCTGAGTTTTTGCATGTACAGAGTGTTTTAGACTTTTAGTTGACACGATGAAGAATTTGTGGTGATGATATCTGCAGGCAGTGAACGGCCATCTGGACATATTGAGACCAGCCATCAAGAACTACGGCGGCAGTGTGGAAGTGTTGTCAGTCACGGGCGGAGACTGCATCGTGAACTACGTCGGACCAGATTCGATTGGATCGGGAATTAAAGCAGCGATCAAGGAGAGGTTCCCAGATATTGTCAATGTGGAGTTCACTGGCTAGCTATATTTCGTTCGGGTGAAAGGAAGTATGCAGGTTTCGTGTATCATACATTTGTCCTCATGGATTATGGCAGTAGCTCAATTACGTCAAATTAAGGAACAAAATCATTCATGTTTAGGATATTTATTATATTTGGCAGATTTCTAAATCCATGCAATCTATATCTATTTTTATATCTATATATACTAAAAGCAACAAAAATCATGGAAACTCATCTAATATTTAACAAAAATATTCATTTAATTGTATAAGGTAACGTTAAAAGATAACAATTTTTTTACATAATTTATGAGCTGAGATTTTGCTAATTCTTAATTGATTAATTAGTAATTAATATTGTTAAAGGTGTATAAATAATCAAAATATTGGATCTATATCTTACAACATAAGTAGTAAACAATGAATTGGAGGAGATAAGATTCCTATGAAGAAATTTTCGAAAATAAATACGATCCCAATCTAATCTAATAAAATAAGATTTGGAATTTCTGATTGGCTCTCCTTTTGAAGAAAAGAAGTTATTATAAATATTTATTTTTATCAATCGCTTCATATCACAATCAATTCTGATACACATCAATTAGGGTTAGCTTTTTATATTTGTTCTTAATTCTCTTCAAAAGAAAATTAATGTTTTATATATCTTGATTCTGACAATTTTGTGCCCGCTTCTGGTAATTTTTCTACGTTTACGTTAGGTCTCTACTCTGTTTATATTACCAAAAAACGAAACTGAAAAATTTTCGGCGACTATTTGTTTCTTACTTTCTTTTTTTAATTTCTTGTGTTGGAATTTGCAGTGTAGAAAGGAAGAGAGTGGGATGGATCGAATTAGCGTGCTTCCCGATGAATTATTGAGAATTATACTGTCTCACTTGACATTCAAGGAAGCAATTGCAAGCAGCATACTTTCTCGACGATGGAGATACTTGTGGGCAGATTTCGGTAGGCGCTCCTAACCGAATTTCTTTACAATTTTGATAATAGAATGATGTTTTGATGTGATACAATTTTAGAGTTGCCGAGATAGGAACGAGAATGTAAGAGCAGGTTAATTGTGTTGTTAATCAGTGACGAATAGGTTCCGCTAGATTTTTAGGTGATTAAAAAAAAAAAAAAAAAAAAGGCAAAGTTGAGTAAAATGAATTTGTTCTCAACTACTCTTCATCCTAAGCCTCAAAATACTATTTTTCCTTTTTTTTTGAAGCTCATTTTTCTTCTTTAGTAGGGGCTGGGGCAGCCATTGTTGTTGGTGAGAACAAATATAATCTGTACAAGATAATTTCTTTTTTATGTTGGTCTTTACTGTAATATTTTTTACATACGCTATCTCTTGGTAATTGGTAACAACTGTTGCAAAAAATCAAGAAGAAATGCTGTCACACTGAAAAATAATGATAATAATTTTAGTGTATACGAGTTGTGTTTATTAATAAATATTATGTATTGTGGACAATTCACAGGAAGGCTTGTTTTTGATGGCACAAAGTTGGAGGGTGAGGAAAGGGTAAATTATGTGAAATGGGTGAATTACGTGATCGCATCACGCGAGGATTCAGACGTGGATGAGTTTCAAGTGTCGTTGTGTTTGAGCAAAGCCGAAGAAGGAGTGATGCATGAATGGGTTAGATATGCTCTGGAGAGGAAAGCTCACACACTAGAGTTGAACCTGAGCAGCGAAGGCCGTGGGCGTCTGAGTCGTAAGGAGTCTTGTTCTTTACCATATAGGATTTTGCAGCAGCACTCGATTCATTTCAAGCAACTCAGAAGAATATCGCTCGAAGCTGTGAATGTGAGTGGCGAAGCCCTAGAGTTCTTCTTAAGCAACTGCCCTCTACTCGAAAGCTTGTCTGTTTCTCAGTCGACAGAGCTGGTGACTCTGAGGGTCATCGGGCCTCTCTCGTCGTTGAAACACCTGGAAATAAGGTGTTGCATGAGCATTAAACACGTGGAGATTCGAGATGTTGCGAGTCTTGTTTGTTTGAAGTACTGTGGGACAGATGTGAAGTTTGTTGTAGAGAATGCTCCTATGCTTGTGGAGCTTTTTGTTGGAGCATGGGTTAGATCCTTGCAGCGTTTTCTTAAGCAGTTTGGTGGGATTTTTGAGCGGATAGAGATTTTGAATATAGAAATGCGCTGTGCAGAAGATCGTTGGGTAAGATTGATTCAGATTCAGATTCAGATGCATGTGTTATTGGTTTTTATATGATTGTTGATCCTTTGTTTGCTTGGCAATGGCAGGGTACACTGAAATTGTGGAATCTGAAGCAATTGGTTGTCACATTTTTACTAAGTTTACCAAATCGCGTTCGTAACATGATTCCACTTGCTAATATAGTCCAAGCATCACCCCGCCTAGAGAAATATGTGCTTAAGCTCAAGGTAATTAGTTAATACTTAGATTTTAAGTAACAAATTAGTCAAAGCATATTCTTAATCCAGGACCGGACCTGACCTGACCTGACATGGAGGTCCTGGATTGAGAATTGCATCATCTTTCAGATCCTGAATTAATAAAACTCCTATTCTAGTATTTTATTCTATTTGATTATTAGGATAATTTGAAGAATTGTGTGCAGGCACCGATGAGTGGGAGCTGTAGTGAAAGGAGGATTGAAGAGGCGAAGGTGATCTCAAATATGTATAGAAATTTGAAGGAAATAGAGTATGTGGGATATGGTGGTGTAGCATGTGAACTCAATTTTGTTGAGCATTTCGTGAGGGGGGCTCCCAAGCTCCAAAAAATTACCATTCATTCAAGGAAACTTTATCCTTGCCCTACTAGAGCTATCGAAGCAAGGGCTCGCGCACATCAACAACTTGCTGCTCTTGTGCCTCGATCAATTGTTTTGGAGATCTTTTAGTCATATTCTGAATCATGTTTATCTCTTTATTTTAAAACACTTGCCGTCTTTCTTTTTTTTTTTCTTTTTTTTTTTGTCTTTATATACTAGAATTCCATCCATGCGTTGCACGACTTGTTTTATTGATGATCATATGTTTTAAAAACACTTTAAAATGTCATTTGAAGAAACTAAATTATAAGAGAAATCTATATCTATATATATATATATATATATATATATATATATATATATTAAAGGAGAGAAGTAGTTATAGAAAAAAATTGGAGGAACAGTTATATAAAAAATCATCCTAATTTTCAGCATAACTAGAATTACACCCGTGCGTTGCACGGTCAATCTATTTATTTTTAAAATTTCAAATTACTTATATTCATAAATTCATATTTTATTTTGATTTATTCAACTACTTATATTTAATTTTATCTTTTTAGTTTATAGTTTTTTTAACAATAATATAATATTCTATTCTAACATATTAAGACAAATAATATGATTTTATTGAATAAGTAAAATATTATTTGTTTTAAATAATTTTAAATAGAAGTATATAGTTGAATGATAGTATATTAGTTTTAATAATGAAAATATTTATCAATAATGAGTGTAAAAAAAATATGAAACCACATAATTGGGATAAAGTGAAAAATATACTTATTATTAGGATTTTTATCTTTAATAATCTCGATTGCTAAGATTTTCTAAAAAGTAAATTTTTTAAAGGAATCTATAATTTTTATATTATATATATTTGAAGGTTCATCATTATATTAATCCACATATATAAGCATAAATTTAGAAATTATCATAATTTTAAGAAGAGATATCATTTATAATATTATTAATAAAAAAAATTAAAATTAACAAATGATTATATTTAATGAATATACCATAATAGATAAATTGTAGACAATTAAGAATTGTACGAATTAAGGCCAAAATATATTTTTTGGAAAAGTGAAACTTGGGTAGTTCTTAAGTTCCTATACATCTCAAATCATGTTGCAAATACAATTTTTATTATAATAATCTTTATGTTTGATATTAGAAAGTCATGAGTTATTATATTATAGAGAATTTTATGCATGTTGAGCTCATATCTTTGCTAATAATATATGGTGAAATTGGATAATTCTTTTTTACCGAATAAAACTAATGAATAATAATATATAATATAATTAGATTGAGTGAGTTATCAATCAGGAGTGTCGCAGTTAGCGTTTTAATTATAATCAATTGATTATATATTTAAATAATATTCGGAACATTCCTCTTCATTTGTCTAACTTTGCTTCATCAATATATTAATATCTATATATTTGTAGATTTAGATAAATATAATTAAAATTTTACTTTCTTTCCCTCGTGAAATTCTTTTATAAAATGTGAAAATGCATTTCTCACTAAATAATAGACTAAATATTTTCATGTGAATATATTAGTTTATATTCTTATATATTTACATATATCTTTGCATAATTAAATCTCATTATTTAAATAATTTTTTTTATAATGTATGTGTTTGAGGATTAGAAAAATATAAAATCACTCAAAACACGAAACGAAAGTAGTTAATATATTACTATTGTTCAATAGGTCATGATTTCGAGTTACAGTAGGTCATTTGAATGAACTTTAATTTATACATTATATATATATATATATATATATATATATATATATATATATATATATATGGATGAGATCAAATGATAATAAATAAATACATTAAAAATAAGAATGAATCTCATCCATTAGATCTAATTAAATCAATGGTTGATATCTAATCAAGCAACAATTAAAACGCAATCAAGCAACAAATGAAATACAATCAAGCAACAACTAAAACACAACCAAGCAATATTGTATAGGTACTCAAGCGGCTTTATCATTTTATCATGGGGGGAATGTTTATCACCGGATCCAATCCCTATATATATATAAAGTTTAATACCCGTAAATTTTATTCTCAATTTATGTATTACAATTTAGGCTGTTAAAAATTAAAGCACCTTGCATGTGACTGAGAGGTCACAGGTTCGAGCTCCCAAGGGGGACATCTGGGTGTGTGAGTGAGTGAGTGTGTTTAAGATTAATGTAAACTTATTCAAAAAAAAATTTAATAATAAAGTTACTATCTAACTCAAAACTCTTTGCACCAAAAATCAAGTCTAGTATATTCATAAATATAAGTGTGAGACTATATACTCTATAATTCAACCTTCCGAAAAAATGATCAAACATAATAGAATTATGATCAAGTTTTCACCTAATTTATATTATCGTTTGAAATTCTAACCTAAAATAAAAATAACTCTTAAAGAAAGATATTTGTAATTTTGAAAAAAAAAAATTTGGCACAAATAATATCCTCTAACTTATTATCTATTGTATACCTATAATTTATTTAGATCAATATGATATTATCTTAATAATAGATTTAAAAATATAGGTTATAGGTTGTAGTATTTTATGAATGAGATAAATTTGATAATAAGTTAAATATTGTTATATCTCTATATTTATCACTTATTAATCTTGTCACATAATTAAGTGGTTTAAGGATATATATATAGAGTAGTGATCATATAATAAGTGAGTTTCCCATGCTAAATGAGAATAAATCTGGGCTGTTTATTTATATAGATCGACGCTTCAGATTTAAACTACTCCTTCATTAATTCACGCATCATTATGGAAATAAGGGTAAGGTAGTAATTGTTGTTTTAATTTTGGTAACCGTCTCCTCTATTTTAGATCTAAATACTCTCTCTCCTAATTTTCTCTTTCCTCCCATTATAATCAAACGATTATATCTTTCTCGATTCAAATCTATTTTTTACGAATCATATATCAAATTAAACGTATTTTTACGACGATTCATATGATATCCATATTGGATATGTTAAATTTAGAAGATTCGCACGAAAATCATGATTTTATATTCAGCTGGTATATGTTCTTTATTATATTTACGTTCAGGATAAAAAATGCATAAATTGCGCATAAAAAATGTTCCAAAATATCTGCATTTTTTGCATCAAATGATGCATTATTATCTTGAATAAGATGCATTTTTATTCTAAAGCATATGCATTTTTGTATT
>JAPKLW010000188.1:178126-201092 GCA_026898455.1 Plectranthus barbatus
TAAGATGCATTTTTATTCTAAAGCATATGCATTTTTGTATTCATATTAAGTGCATTTTTTGCATTGATTATATGCTGCAGTTTTATAACTAAAATGTTGCATTTTTTACATTGAACGTATGCATATTATGTTTTATGAACTGCACGAAATGAAATTATTGAATATACATTTTTTACATTTTTGCCCTTTTATGCATTGCGTATGTGCAAAAAATGCACCGAAAATTGGACGTGATTTATTTAACCTGAGCCGTAGATTGAAATATTTAATGGCTCAGATTTTTTCTCATTTAGCATGAAAAATCCTATTATCACCTAATCACTACCCTATATATATATATAGATAAAATATAGATGGATTAGATAAAATTTAAAAAGAAAAAAAAGAAAAAAAATTAATAAAATAATAATGTGATGTGATGTTTTTAGGCGGGAAAATGGCATTTTTGTAATATCTTGAAACATCTTGCTTTTATATATATATAATCGATTAATTTAATCAATTAAATAACTTTTTAAATTATAAGAGGATCGGTATCTTTATTTTAAATATGCTATCAAATTTATATAATAAATTTATTAGTTTACCATTCAACAATTTCTCGATAGTAAATTCTTTTATTATGTTTGTTGAGGTTCGATTTTTGTAGGGAATTGGAGCCCGAGAACTTGAATATATAACGAAGACTTTTATAGGGTGAATGACGGCGTATTACAGTTTGCGACGAGAATAAAAGACTAGCTATCAATGGACAAAGAATCTAACAACCACCGTATAAGAAGAGACAAATAACAGCTAATGAAAGTGTATTATGAGCTAGCCTCTCTGATCCCCCGCTGCCGCGAATACTTGGACATATTTATAGAAATGCTGAAACCCTAGGATTTCGCGCCCTCAGCCATGTCTTGAGCTTGTAACTGCCGGGGCGGTTGGTAGGTAGTGGGTATGGTGGCTCCTATTTTCCCGCGTAGTGGCTGTTGGGCGGTTGAGATAATCTCGGGTTCTGGCTCACCGAACTTCCCCCTGTGTTTACTCGGTCGGAGGGAGCCTGGAAAGGGTCGAATCGATCTGCTTTTAGAAGTAGTTCGGGTATCCTGCTCACTTCGAACTGCTCACTTCGAACCAAAGCCCCTTGTGCTGAGGTCGACAATTGGCCAGCGCTGCATGAGTCCGATTTCTACGCTTGGGCCGGGTCGGATCTGGTCCGGACCTCCAACAATAGCCCCTTCGACTCGACTTATCAGTTTCTGGAGTGATCAGTGGAGTCGAAAGTTAGTGGTCCGTTGCACGGAAAAGTTTCCCAGGTTGTGGCCCTTCGAGCTATTTCGGTGAATAGCTCGGTATCTGTTCGGAGTACCTTTTAGGTGCCTCCGGGCTTCCAGGACCGGTTCCTCTGTGGGGGTCCTGGCCCGCGCAGTCACATAAAAGCTGCTACGGGTGCCATCGCTGCGGGCCCGAATCCGCAGCGTTCATTTTGGGCAGTTCGGGTTCTGCCTCAATATTTATTGGCCACCTGGTAAGCCCCTAATGAGTTAGACTCGTATTTGTGGGGTCTTTATGTGTATGTTTGTGGGGTCTTTATGTGTATGTTCGGATGTATTGGTCCGTCACAGATGGTTTTAGCGTCAAACCGATGCTGTTTGATATGTTTTAGAGGTGCGTTCGTTCGCGAACTGCTTTTGTCGAATTGCTTTTTAGCGAACTGCCCTTGACGCGTTTAAAATTTGGGCGGCAAAAGGTCAGTGGCAGTTATGTAATTACCGCGAAGCCCGGGTGCAGTTTTGGAGAAGTTGAAGGGTCTTTTAGAGTTAATAACCGTCGTTTGGGAACCATGTTCTTCACTTTTCCCAAAAGCTTCTTCTCTTTCTAATTTCTCTCGATACTTGCGATTTCCGGCGAATATATTTCTGGTTCTCCGGCGACCGCGATTTGGTGACTCATTGCGACTGCAACATTGGCGAGTGCTCTTCTCTGTTTCTATTTTCAGGTAAAGTTCTGGGCATTCTTCTTTATTTCCGGTATTTCATTTTCCCCTGGTTTTCGTGATTCTTGCTCCGCCGTGGGTTTGGTTTTTGATGGGGAGTTTGGGCTGATCGCGGCTCGCGCTCCCTTTCCCATTTTTTTAGGTTTATTTCCCCTGTCGAATTGCTTTTTAAAATGAGTTCTGGATCCCCTGAGCGCGAGGGCTCGGCGCCCCCTTTTACTCCTTCGCCGCCTAGGGCACTGGATGCCCAAGATTTCGTGGGGCCGGACTGGAGCCTGCTATTTCAGGGGCCGGAGCAAGCTGGGCCAAGTGTGAGTCGGGCGGTGCTGAGTTCTGACTCAGGCTCTAATGACGATAGGGTTCTGGCCGATGCGTTCCGAGGGTTGGAGCGAATGTCTTCCGGTGGGAAGGCCGGTGGATCGGGTCGGACGGCCGAGACCGAAGGATCCGACGAGCTGGCGAAGGAACCCGAAGTGGTTGGTGATTACGTCCTCCCGGAGGACTGGCGCACGCATCGGGTGCTGGGTGCTGTGTCTACAGTCACCAGGGAGGCAGTCCGAGCCCTTGCCGATACAATTCCGATGAAGGACGTGCGGTTTTGCGTCCCGCGTCAATCGAACCACTGCTTTGACCCTCCCCCAGGTCATGTGGCCTTTTATACAGCAGTGCTGGAGAATGGGGTCGGGCTGCCGGTGCACCCCTTTTTCTCAGAGGTGCTGGCTTCTTACAACCTTTCTCCCTTCCAGCTCGCACCGAACTGCTGGTGCCATCTGGTCGGGGTGTTGTTGATGTGGATGGATTTAGGGTTAGGATGCCCGTCGGTTCGAGAGTGGCACTACATGTATCGCTTCAACCAGTGTGCTGACAAACACTACTACTACTTTACCCGGTGGTCCACTGGATATTCCACACTGATTAAGAAACCTCCGTCGAACTCCCCAGGCTGGTGGACGAGTTTCTTCTACCTTAAGATGAATGAGGAGCATCCTGAGTTCATTCGACACGGCGGTGTCCCTATTCGTGGGTTCCTGATTCCCTGCGGACTGGCCTTACCTCTTTTTTCGACTTTATCTGATAGTAACTTCTGTTTGCAGATCATCCCCGTTTGGAGCTTACTCAGGAGGAGCAGGCCAGAGTCGACCGTGCTTACGATATCACGGTGGGCGATAGGGAGTGGCCAGTGGTCCAGAACGGGCGTTTTGTTACCTCGACCACATACCTCTCCGCGAAGGGAGAGTTGTACGCACTTTCGGCGGAGATGACCCGTCGTCGCCCTCAGGTCCCTGCTGACCGCGTCGCCGCTGCTCTTCGGGATAAGAAGAGGGCGAGGGAGGAGGAGGAGTCCCGTCGCCGACCTCTGAAGCGCACGGAGATCGAGAAGCCGCTGCCTCCACCGCCTTTCAAGCCCCAGGAGGTGGCGCTGACCGGGACTTCCCACCAGGAGGCCCCGCCTAAGACCGATGACCGGGAAAGGCGGAAGGAGAAGAGGTCGGAGGAGTCCGACCGCTTTAGCCGCCATTGTTCGGGGGACCATGGACCGAGGCACGAGAACCCCGACAGGGTCGTGGTCCCTTCGGCGAATCCCCCGGACCCGGTCGTGGATTCTTTCCTGGTCCGCGCCCGGCAGATCCTGATGAACCCTGCGGGTGTGGATCAGGCCGGGACTGCCCATGCGCGGCTGGCGCGATACCAGCTTCTTCAGCTTCAGGTTCGAATAGTGTTCTATATTCTTGCACTTGTCGCTATGGTGGTCCTTTCTAACTTCTACAGTTATTTACAGGCACAGGTGGAGCTCGACGCCATCCGTCGAGAGCTCGACATTTTTGGTGACAACTGCGTCGGGGAGATTTACGCGCTTCGGAAGGAGCACGACTCCCTGAAGAAGTATGTCGACTCGATCCACGAGAAGCTCAGCGTAGCGAATGATCGGGTGGCAGAGGCCGAGGCGAGGGCTACGACGGCGAAGAGGGAAGAGGATGCGGCGGTGGCCGAACTTGAAGATGTCCAGAGGGCCCTCTCGGCTGCCGAGGCAGATTCGGCGAGGCTGATCGCCGATCTGAAATTGAGGAACGACCAGCTCATCTCTCTCGATGCCCGGCTAAAGGCTCAACGCGAGAGCTACTTAGCCGAGGTGGAGAAGTATGAGGGGCGAATCGCCCTCATGCAGACCGGCGAAGGGTTAGACTTCGAGGCTCTCATCGCCTCCCCCCACTTTGCTGAGACGTACGAGGTACGCCTCCCTTAAGTTATCGATGACTCGAACTTGATGTACCTGTCTAACCTTCTTTTAGACCCTCTCCGAGCAGGTCGAAAGCGAGGTCCAGGAAAGGATTGCTCGGAAGTTCCCGGACCTTGATCTCAGCGTCTTGGATGAGCTCGAGCCGGAAGAGGAGGGGAAGAAGCATGATAAGGAGCTCGAGCAGCAGCAGCATGTTGAACAAGATCAGAAGCTGCTCGAGGATTCTTCTCGGGGAGGTGATGGCCTGCAGGAGCAGACCGGGCCGGCGCCTGACCAGACCTCGAATCAGGGTCCTGGCCCTACTCCGGACGACGCCGCTGCCGTCTGAACGACTTTGATTTCTGAACCTTTTAATTTTCTTGCTCGAACAATTTATTTCTCCTGCAAACATTTTAATTTCCCGAACTTGTGAATGGATTATCTTTTTTCCTGCTTGCCTTAAATGCTTGTCTTGCTACTGAATGCCGGATCTTGTATGCGTGATTTGAGTTCGGCTTGTTGCCTTGCTGTCTTTCTTTAATGTTTCTGCGAAAAGAATCGTGAGAGATTGGGCGATGCAGAAGCATCGCCCCTCTGACGCTCAAGTCAGTAATTAATCGAAACGAATGTAAGAGATAATGCATCGATACGGGCTCAAGGAAAGCTAGTACATTTAGGCATGATTCAAAGAAAAACCAGTGCGTTCATAAGTGAAGTTCGAAAAACGATACGATATTTTGAATATAACTGAAAACAGATAACACGGAGTGAAGCAAGGCTGTAAAAGTGATACTACGAGGTCGTGCTTGACTGGCCGGGTTTTCCTCAGAAGTAGTACTTTTTCAAGTGCTTGATATTCCAACTGTTCCCAATCTCCCTTCCATCGTGATCCTCCAAATGATAAGCTCCTCGTCCTACTACCCTGGTGACTTTGTAGGGCCCTTCCCAAGTGGGTGCGAGTTTTCTTTGGCTTTTATCCTTGGTATTTTGAAAAACCCTCCTGAGTACCCAGTCTTCTTCTTCGAAGGTTCGCATGCGAACCTTCTTGTTGAAAAAATTCTCGACCTGTTTACTTCTCTGCGCCATGTTAAGCAGATCCTGGTCCCTCTTCTCGTCGATCAACTCCAGATCCTTGAGCAAGCTTTCATAATTCTTTTGTTCTTGGCAGGCCTCGACACGTAGACTTCCACCTCGAACTTCTGCTGGAATGACAGCTTCTTCACCATAGGCTAGGGCGAATGGGGAGCTTCCTGTTGATGTCCTAGGAGTGGTTCGATAGGCACATAGGACGCCAGGGAGTTCGTCTACCCACTTCGTCTTGTGTGCTTCGAGCCTCTTCTTCATCGTAGCCATGATGGTTTTATTAGTCGACTCGGCCTGTCCATTAGCCTCTGGGTATCTTGGTGTCGAGAATATAAGCTTGATGTTGTACTGGTCGCAGAACACTTGTACCTTTCGCCCTGTGAACTGCGTTCCATTGTCTGTTCTGATCTCCTTCGGTATCCCGAATCTGTAGAGTATGTGGGTCCACAAGAACTTGATTACTTCCTGCTCTCTCACATTGGCAAAAGCTTCTGCCTCGACCCACTTGGTAAAGTAGTCGGTGGCTACTAGAATATACTCCTTCTGCCCAACTCCTTTCGGTAGCTTCCCCACTATATCCATTCCCCAAGCCATGAAGGGCCAAGTTGCCGTCGTGGCATGGAGTGGCTCTGCATGGCTTTGATTTGTCACTTCGAACCTCTGACATGCTTCGCAATTTTGCACATAATTCTTGGCATCTTTCTGCAACGTCGGCCAATAAAATCCGGCCGAGATGACTTTGTGGGCCAGCGGTCTAGCTCCTTGGTGGCTTCCGCAATCTCCTTCGGGTACTTCCATGAGGATCGTCTGTCCTGCTGTATGTTCGAGGCACTTGAGAAGGGGTCCCTCGATCGACCTTCTGTACAGGTTTCCGTTGTGGACTGTGTACTTTGCCGCCAGCCTGGTTAACCGAACCGCCTCGGTTCTGTCTGCTGGTAGCTCCCCTGATTCCAAGTATGTTAGTATCGGACCTATCCACGAATCTCCGATCGTTAGATCCATTACTTCCATTTCCAGTGCGGCTGGCTCTTCGGTCCAGGATATCATAATTGGCCTGTTCTGTTTTAGCTGTTTCGAAGAGGCTAGATTAGCCAATGCGTCTGCTTCGGCATTTTTCTCTCGCGCAATGTGCTTCATCTCGCAGTCTTCGAACTCCTCCCTTATCTTCCTCGCCAGGTCGTAGTACTTCTGCAATCTAGGTTCCTTCACCTGGAACTGGTCTTCTATTTGCATTACCACTAACTGGGAGTCTGCCTGCACCTGTAGTCGGTGGGCTTCGAGCTCTTTTGCCAACTGCATGCCCCGTATTAGTGCTTCGTATTCTGCTTCGTTGTTTGTGGCCTCGAAGTTCAATCGGATTGCTCTCTCGAATACTTCGCCCACCGGGCTTCGGAGTCTTATTCCTGCTCCGTTCCCATGAACGTTGCTTGATCCATCCACCTGCAGCACCCATGGTTCCGCGGCTGCCTCTCCGACCTCTAAGTTTGCTATCTCTTTCTCCGCGTCGGCCTGGAGGTTGCTGGTGAACTCAGCGATGAAGTCAGCCAGCACTTGTGACTTAATAGTAGTTCGCGGTTCGAACTCGAGGCCGTAACCTCTGATCTCCACCGCCCATTTTAGCAATCGGCCTGAGAGGCTCGGTTTTGAAAATACGGTACGTAACGGGTAGGACGTGACCACCTTGATTGGGTGAGACTCAAAGTATGGTCTCAGCTTGCGTGATGCTGTTACTAACGCCAATGCCAGTTTCTCGAGCATCGTGTACCTTGTTTCCGGGTCGAGCAGTGGCTTGCAAGCATAATGAACCGGCCGCTGCTTCCCAGCGGCTTCTTTTACGAGGACTGCTCCGAGCGCATGCTCTGATACGGACTTGTAGAGTAGTAACGTTTCTCCCTTTTCTGGTTTCGTTAGAAGTGGCGGACTGGCGAGGTAATCCTTCAGCTGTTCCAGTGCCTTTGCACAATCTTCCGTCCATTCGAACTTCTTTCCTTTTTGAAGGACTTGGAAGAATTCATGAGTCTTGTCCGAGTATCTGGAAATAAAGCGACTGAGGGCTGCTAGCCGCCCCGTTAGTTTCTGGACCTCTTTCGGATTCCTTGGGTGCGTTATTCCTCGGACTGCCCTGATTTGAGTAGGATCAGCTTCTATCCCCCGCATGGTGACTACGTGCCCCAAGAATTTGCCGGAGGCTACTCCGAACGTGCACTTAGCGGGGTTCAGCTTCATTCTGTACTTGTTAAGAATTTCGAACGCCTGGCGCAGGTGATCGACGTGGTCTTTTGCGGACTTCGATTTTACAAGCATATCATCTATATAGACCTCCATCGTTTTTCCAATAAGCGACTCGAACATTTTGTTCACAAGCCTCTGGTATGTCGACCCTGCGTTCTTGAGTCCGAATGGCATGACCTTGTAGCAGTATATCCCTTTGCTCGTCATGAAGGCCGTCTTCTCTTGGTCCTCGGGGTGCATGAGTATTTGGTTGTACCCCGAGAATGCATCCATGAAGCTGAGTAACTCGTGCCCAGAGGTGGCATCGACAATGCAATCGATGTGGGGCAGCGGATAAGGATCTTTCGGGCATGCCTTGTTCAGATCAGTGTAATCCACGCAGACCCTGTTCTTCCCGTTCTTCTTCTTCACCACTACAACATTGGCCAACCACGTCGGGTATTTTACCTCCCGGACGGATCCGGTATTAAGTAATTTTTGTACTTCCTTGTTGATTGCTTCGCTCTTCTCCGCAGGGAACTTTCTCCTCCTTTGTTGCACTGGCTTGTGGTTCGGATCGACCTGTAGTTTGTGTGTCATCACTTCGGGGTCGATGCCGACCATATCCTTGTGTGACCATGCGAACACTCCTTTTTCCTGGCTGAGAAAGCCGATCAACTCATCCCGAATATTTGGCTCTAACCCCGCCCCGACATTTGTCTTCCTGGTGGGGTTCTCCGGGTCGAGCCCGACCTCTTCCGTCTCCTCCGACTCCCCCGCAGGTGGAAGTGGTTCGCTTCTGAGGAGATGTTGTTGGGTGCACACCGCCTTGAAGCTCGCGTAGTAACACTCTTTTGCGGCGTTCTGCTCCCCTCGGATGGTGCAGACCCCTCCGGCCGTCGGGAACTTGACGACTTGGTGGAAGGTCGAAGGGACTGCCTTCAATTGGTGCAACCAAGGTCGCCCCAGCAGGGCGTTGTAGGCGCTAGGAGCGTCTACGACCATGAAGGATACGTCGTAGTGTGCCCCCCCGCAATAGGTTGGGAGGACTATCGTCCCAACAGTCATCTGAACGCCACCGTTGAATCCAATCAAGGGCGTCTGGGAGCGAACAATCTTTCCCTCTGGGATCTCCATTTCCTTGAGGGCATGCATGAACAGGATATTCGCTGAACTTCCGTTGTCGACCTGGATCCTTCTCACGAGGCAGTTTGATATGAGCAGGGATATCACCAGTGCGTCGTCATGGGGGTGGCTCAGCCCCGATACCTCTTCACTTGTGAATTCAATCGGATGGTGGCTCGGATTCTTTCGTGGAGCCACGGCCTCTTCTCTAGTTAGCCTCCGAGCTCGCTTTGCCGCGAACTTGGTGATCCAGCTAATTTCCGACCCTCCAGTTATGCAGTTGATGGTGCGAACTGGGATTGGCGACTTCGGTGCACCCGCTTTTTCTGGGCCCGGTTCATCTGCGTGCTTGTCTCGGGTCCAGGTCTTCTTTCCTCGGTCCGATAGGTATTGTGCTAAATACCCTTTCTTAAAGAGTTCCAATACTTCAAGACGCAAGGCGCGGCAATCCGCGGTGGTGTGGCCGTGGTCGTTATGGAACTCACAAAACTTTTGGGTATCGCGCGTGGCTGGGTCGGCCTTCATCTTCGGAGGCCACTTCACTTTCTCCGGCATACGTCGGAGCACGTTTTGGACCAGATCCGCTGGCGCGATAGAGAGTGTGTACTCCGAGATGTATGGTCCCAGGTGGTTAATCTGGGGAGGCTTAACGTATGGGTGAGTTCTCGGAGGGCGTCTGTCCCTCTGCTCCCTCCGGCCCTCTTCTCGAGCGTGGGGCCTTCCATTGTTTCGGCGCGCTCGACGGTAAGGCTCGTCCTCCTCCCACTTGATGAGTGCCCATGCGCGGTTGAGGGCGTCATCCATCGTCTGGCAAGGATAGATAGAGAGCTCGCGATATAGGTCGGAGTCTACGTCGAGGCCTTTGGTGAAGGCTCGTACTGCGGTGTTGTTCAGACAGTTGGGCACTGCCACCAGTTCTTTGTTAAACCTTGATAGGTACGCTCGCAGAGGCTCCCCCGGCCTCTGTATCACGGCGTAGAGATCATCTGGGTGCTTATCGAGGCGTCTACTGCTTGAGTACTGCCTCAGGAACAGTTGGTGTAGTTCAGCAAAGGTGGAGATCGAACTCCTGGGCAGATTTATGAACCACTGCAGGGCAGGACCGGTAAGGCTCGAGCCGAAACTCTTGCACATGCATGCCTCCATCAGCGCACTCGGGATCGCCAGCGCCAGCATCTTCTGCCGGTAAACCGCTATATGGTTCTCCGGGTCTGAGGTACCATCGTATAAAACAAAATTGGGCGGCGCGAACCTGGCCGGGAGTTCTGCCCCGGCGATATCTGTTGAGAAGGGGGACTCCGCATAGCTTTCCCTCGGTATAGTTCTGTCCGGCACCGGGAGACCCGGGATTCTGGATAGCAAGGATTCGAGGTGACCAAACCTCTGTTCGAACCTTCGTTCGATCTGCTGGACAGCTTGCATTTCGGCCCGGCTCATACGCCCTGCCCCTGTGCTGGGGGCTGGAGGGTCCTCTGGAGTTCTTTCAGTGGTGGTCCCCTCGGTACGATCGAATTCGACCTCCAGATTTCTGGCCGAAATGCCGGTGTTTCTTTCCGCGCTCGCAGGCTCCACTATTATCGGTCGTCTATTGTCATTCTACAGCTGTAACCTTCGGTTCTCCCTCTCAAGGAGTTCGAATCATCTTGCCATTTCTTCCAGCGCGCTCTCTGCCCTCCGCACCTGGGTCACCAGCCTCGAGACGTGGGGACTCTCGAGGATGTTGGGTGGCGGCGGCAGAAATGCTATCTCTTCTAATGGGGTTATGCTGAACTCCTTCCTTAGATTGTCCAGCGCCCCCGCCGGATTAGGGAGGCGTGGGGCCCCGCCGTTCGAATCAATGACTCGTCCACGGCCCGGTGCTGTTGGGGCTCCTTGGCCTGCCCCAGCTGGAACACCTCGGCCTCGTCCTGCGTCTGGCGCAGTTCTCCGGCTGCCGGCTCCTTCCTCAGGGGTCTTGCTTGTGTTGTCCGCCATTCCTGCAAGAAGAGCGAATTTGTTCTCGAGGCCCCACGGTGGGCGCCAAATTGTTGAGGTTCGATTTTTGTAGGGAATCGGAGCCCCGATAACTTGAATATATAACGAAGACTTTTACAGGGTGAATGACGGCGTATTACAGTTTGCGACGAGAATAAAAGACTAGCTATCAATGGACAAAGAATCTAACAACCACCGTATAAGAAGAGACGAATAACAGCTAATGAAAGTGTATTATGAGCTAGCCTCTCTGATCCCCCACTGCCGCGAATACTTGGACATATTTATAGAAATGCTGAAACCCTAGGATTTCGCGCCCTCAGCCATGTCTTGAGCTTGTAACTGCCGGGGCGGTTGGTAGGTAGTGGGTATGGTGGCTCCTATTTTCCCGCGTAGTGGCTGTTGGGCGGTTGAGATAATCTCGGGTTCTGGCTCACCGAACTTCCCCCTGTGTTTACTCGGTCGGAGGGAGCCTGGAAAGGGTCGAATCGATCTGCTTTTAGAAGTAGTTCGGGTATCCTGCTCACTTCGAACCAAAGCCCCTTGTGCTGAGGTCGACAATTGGCCAGCGCTGCATGAGTCCGATTTCTACGCTTGGGCCGGGTCGGATCTGGTCCGGACCTCCAACAATGTTAAAAACGTTACCAATTTTTTTTTTTTGAAATAGAATATGATATATATATATATATATATATATATATATACACACATTAGTTTTTTATTTTATTTAGTATAACAAAAATATAAAATAAACAATAATTAACATATAATAAAATTATTATATTTGTAATTTTTCTTTTAAGTATTGCATCTCATCAAATTATATTAATTAATTTTTAAATAATACAGGTATAATATCATTTATGATTTAATTCTTAAATTAATCCTTATAGACTTTATGTTTGATATATTTCATTCTAAGTTTATTATATATATATTTTATATCTATTATCTATCTATATTTATATTTATATAATATTCTAAAGAAATTCCAGATTTTCATTCCAAAATTATTGAAAAAACGAGCACAAATTAAAATAAAAAATATTTAATCAAAGAATACTATTTTTGTAATTATTAAATGATGGTTGAAATATCTCAATATATACTCCCTCCGTCCCGAAACAATTGTCTTGTTTCATTTCGGCACAGAGACCAAGACAAGTGTAATAAGGGATTGTAATGGTACAATTAGTAAAAGTGATTAACACTTAATTTAAAAAAAAAAACCCAAAAAATTCGAAATTTAAAACATTCAATTTGGTGGCAAAAATCCAAAATAAATCAACCATCAATATTTCAAATTTTCCCACTAAATCTGCCTTATAAATATAAGGCCATAAATCCAAGATTACAACAAATATTTCAAAACAGAAAAACATTACAAATGAGTCTACAAAAAGATGTTTCAGATGCTGCAAGAGAGGAGATTGTGCAGTTCTTGCTTCTCCACTGCAAGAATGCAAACCAGAGAGAGGGAAAATTGGAGAAGTTGCTGCAAAATTCAGATTGGTGAACAATTAACATCATTTCAGAATTTAACCCTCTTATCCCACAGTCGAAGTTAAACATTAATGAACCAACATATGAGCAGAACCAACATATGAGCATAAACCAACATAGGGTCAAAACCAGCATATGAGCAGATCCAACAAAGGGGCAAAAACCAACATAACCGAACCAACATAGGATCAAAACCAACAAATGAGCAGATCCAACAAAGGGTCCAAAACCAACATAACCGAACCAACATAGGAGCAGAACCAGCATATATCCACAGATCCAACAAAGGAGCAAAAACCATCATAACCAAACCAACATAGGAGCAAAAACAACATCTTAACCAACAAAGCATAACCAAAATGGCAAGATAGCACCTGATATTAGGAAATTGACATTTCCAGAAGCCCCGAAGGACATCCCTCCGCATGCTCCAAAAAGATCGAAAAACCTCCTCGTCTTCATTCGCCATCTCCACATCCTCTGTTGATTTTGGCCCGCTCAGTGCACCATGAATGTCGACCCGATCATCAGCCCCTACTGCGTCCTCAGTCCCGGCGACATCGACATCGGGGGGATCTGTGAAAGACAGCATCGGGAGGTGCAGATCTGCGATAGAAGCCGGAAAAAGAGAGGAAAGTGCTCCCCCAAGTACATCGTCGTCACCAGCAACGGTATCAGAGGACGGCGAGAGGAGCGGCAGATCTGCGGTAGAAGCCGGAAAGAGAGAGGAAAGTCCTTCCCCGAGTACATCGTCGTCACCAGCAACGGTATCAGAAGACGGCGAGAGGAGCGGGTAGGATGTTTCAGTTGAGGGAGAAAATGGATTCGTCATTGCGGGGAGAGGAGCGGGCCAAATGAATCGGAGGCTAAGACAAATATTGTTTCGGGACGGAGAATCGATCACAGAGGAGACGGAGGAGGGGGGACCGGAGGTGGGGAGAGCGGCGCACGGCGATGCGTACGAAGATAGGGTTTCGTCGCAATGGAGAGAAACAAAATGAGAGAGGAAAGGGGATGCGGCGCACACACTAAAGTGAGAAGGTGTGTGCGAATTTAGGGTTGTGGGGGGAGGGTAGATTAAAATATTTAATTAAGTGAATTAATTAGAAAAGGTTTAATTAGGATTAAGAAGCCCTAATTTTTTCTATTTTGGGAAAACAAGACAATTGTTTGGGACAGACGAAAAAGGAAAACAAGACAATTGTTTCGGGACGGAGGGAGTATAATATACTGTGTGCAAGTTAAAATAAAATATTTTTTTGAAAGAATTATTAGCATTAATTTTATTTCATATGTTTATATTCGCTAATGATTTAATGTTACGAAATTGTTAAACTTTACATAAATAGAATTATTTAACAAATCAACTTTAGGGTTATAAAATTGCAAAATTTGTTTGAAACGAACAACAAAACAGACATGTTTGCAATGCAGTTTGAATATTAAAATTCTCATTTTATTATTTTAATTTTATATTCATATTATTTTGAGGAATTAGTGCATTTTAATTTACAATATTTATTTTATTTTACAAAAAAATCTAACATTTATAATTAATCTTACTTAGAAATTAAGTTATAATTTTCGGTGTAAGATATTAAATTAAAAATATAGATAAATATTATGAGTTAAATTATAATTTTGTAAGCACTGTATTATTTTTGTAAAGCTAGCAAATGTTAGGTGTGCAAATTTAAATACTTTTATTTTGAGTACAACACTGAATAAAAAATGTATATGGTGATAGTTTATTGGACAAGTTTAGTATTTTTTATATACTTTTATACAATATTTAATTAGTATCATTTTAAACGAACTAATATAATATCTTCATTGAAATATAAATTATTACTAAATAAAGTAAATAATATTATTATCATAATATTTTAAATTAAATTATTCGTAAATTATTTTGAAAAATATTTATTCGCGCAACGCGCTGGTGAAAATATAGTATATATATATATATATATATTTATTTTTAAGTATTTACAAAAATATTATTTTCCCTCCATTACACATCACATTAATTACAACCCTATTTATTATTATGTGAAAAATATTTTAAATACCCAAAACCACTAAACACATTACGAAAATACCAAAAACATTAAAACATTCAAGAAATACTCATTCTCATAATTTTTTTTTGATTTTATTTTAATTGTGGTCGGTGTTGGGTCTGTGTCTCTCCTCAATAACAGAATTCTGAAAAAAATTCAGAATGTGCAGTGTGTATTTTGTGAATGAATATAATATTTTGGGTATTTTCATAATACATATAGAGAAAAATGTGTATTAATAAATTTCACTCTATTATTATTTTATTCTTTTAATAATTTATCTATATTTTATCTCAATATATACATAATTTAATCACTTAATTCTATGACAAGATTAATAATTGAAAAACATTAAATCTATCTCTTTCATGAAATACTAAAGTTAATAACCTATCTTTTTTTTTTTTTCAAATATTCAAATAATATCATATTAGTCTAAAAAGATTAGAGATATATGATATAAAATAATAAGAAGTTAACAATTATTATTTGTGCCACTTTTTTTTTTCCTCAAAAAGCACCAATGTTATTTTTAGAATTTTAAACCATAGCATATATTAGTTGAAAACTTGATCTTGATTTTGCTAGGATGAGTTTTTTTTTTTTTGGTATATTGTCTTTGTTAGGTTGAATCTTAGAGTATATAGTCTCTCACACTTATATTTATAAATTAACTAAACTTACTTTTAGGAGCAAAGATTAAAATTTTGTTGTCATCTTTAACGTGCAACTAACTTCTTTATTATTATTTTTTTAGAAAGTTTTAATACAAATTGAGAATAGAATTCATGAGTAATAAACTTTATTTATTTATTAATTTTGTATATAGAAGTTAGACTTTTTATGTAGATAGCAGTCTTATTTTGTAAATTTTGTGCTAACTCTACTCATTAAAATTTATATATGTGATTTTAATATAATATTCAATAATAATATAATAAAAATCTAATCTAATACACATTAAGAAATAAAAAAGTTCACATAAAATAAAATATTGGCCGCACATCGTGCGGGGTATTACTAGTACTTATACTAAAGCAAACAAGTCTTCTTCAATAAAATTTCCCGCCTAAACTAAATTAACAGTTATACACATTTCCACTAATTAAAATTGTAGTCCAACTAATTATAATTAAAATTGTCGTGTAAATGCTTAATATATTTTTAATCCAACAAAATGCAGTTATAAATCATAAATATCTCCCACTCTCCCACTATTATTGTACTCCACTCAATTTTTAATTAATCATAAAAAAAACGTGTACATTAAAATGTTAGCTGTCATTTATATTACACTCACATCAATTTTATTGCAAATCTGTTATTTTTTATTAAACAATAAAAAAAAATCATCAAAAACATAGATACAATACAACCACCCATTATAATTATAGTGGAACCAAAAATAAAAATCATCAATTATCTAATACTTTAATGGAACGACTCAGCACAAATAAAAAAAATAAATTATATAATCACTAATTAAAATTGTAATCATAAAAAAATTAAATATACGAATGTCAATAATTAAAATTGTAGTCCAGTCTTTTTTTAATTAAAAAACTATCACATTAAATATTTTAAAAATAATTAAAACTCCCATAAAAAGTAGTCACTATTTTTAATTAAATAAAAAAACAAACAGTTATAAACCATATATATCTCCCACTCTCAAATTACTATTGTACTCCAATTAATATATAAAAAATAATTAAAAATTCATCAATATTAAAGCTCAAAAATATTAACCTTAATTTTTTTGTACGCCCATCAAATTTATTGCAAAGATTGGTATCTTTTAAATAATTAAAAAACCATCAATATTAAAATTTTAGCTTCTCACTATAATTGTAGTGGAACCATTAAAAAACCATTCATCATTAGAGTTAATGGCAGAAAAAAAAAATCAACCCAATATTAATGATTCAGAACAATTAAAAAAAATAAAAATTGTTTATATACGAAAAATCCCATATATTTATATATATAATACTGTTACTTTTTATTTACCACTCACAATTATCTTTCTCATCTTTGTAACGGGAAATTCATCATCCTCCAATTTTTAGTTTATTCTTATATTCATGAAAAATTATCTTTCTTCAAATTTGTTTATTGATCTAGATATCCATGAAAATTTATCCTATTTCAACCATTGAATCATTCCACTTTTTTCCGTTCAAAATGCTTTGTTTGAAATACAACATAATTTCAATGAATATATTATTATTTTTTTGACAGATTACTATGGAGTGTCAGAATTCATCAATGTGGGGCAACATTAATGATCTTCATCCTACTAAAATGAAGTCAAAAGCAGCCATAAAGTGTCGGTTGGTGCAAATTTACGAGATTACATTAAGAATCAGATAGTAAGTCTTGAAGCAATAACTCATGATACAAATGTCAGTTTTTTTTTATCATAATTAAACTGCCTAATTTAAAAACTTTTTAACTTTTTAATGACTAATATTATTTCTTTATGTATTAGTGTGATAGAATATCCGTGACACTACCCCAGGTATTCATAAAGCAGTGGAAGACAATATTAAAAGAAGGATTTCTTTATGGAATCAAAATTTTTACAATAATGCATAATTATGGCAAATATAAAATAAGCAGTAAAAAATTATATTTAATTTTAAAACTGATGTGAAAAAAATGGTGGATGATAACTTCCAAAACAAATATTTATGTTTAAACCGTACGAGGAGATTCAAAATTTGGAGGTGATAAAGGATGGAAAATTATTTGGTAAGTATACTCATCTCAGAATTTCATATTTTTAATACTTATATAAGTATGATAACAATGTTAGTTATTTGATTTGATGCAGATATAATTAGAATTTTGCAACAAACCAATGCCTTAAATTATAAACACCATAAGTGGAGTGCAAAAAAGATTGATGGATCTAATATTGCAAGACATTGAGTAAGTTATATTTAAATTCAAATTAATAATGTTATTATGGAAGCTAACAGTGGTGATTTCTAGAGGAAAGAGGATGACTTGCACATTATGGGATGATTATATTGATGAGTTTTTGCAATCACTCGAAAACTATGAGCAACCATCAAATATAATAATTCTGCAACTTGGAAAGCCATATGTGTATCAAGGTATTTACCTAAAGTATTTTTAATTTAAAAGTTGGAACTCCGGTTATGTTGCTGAGAAACATAGATCATGCAACGGTACTAAATTGGTTATTACAAAACTTGACAGTCATGTGCTAGAAGCTGAAGTGTTCACATATCATAGTGCGGGAAATAAGATTTTGATTCCAAGATTATCATTGACTCCATCTGATCAAACACTGCCATTTCAATTTTAACGAAGACAATTTCCACCTATAGTTTCATATGCCATGACAATCAATAAAAGTCAAGGTCAATCATTGATACGAGTTGGCTTATTATTGAAGCATCCTGTTATTAGTCATGGACAATTATATGTTGCCGTTTCACGAGCAACGTTTTGTGGTGGTTTGAAGATTTTGATTTGTAAATCTAATGACACTGAAGAAAAATCGACTAAAAATGTAGTGTTCAAGGAAGTTTTTAGAAATTTATGATGTAAGTCTTTTTAATTAATGAGCACTTTTGTGTACTTAACTATTATATATAATATATTTATACTTATTTAGTGACACGTTGTATTTTGCTATTGCACTTATATTCTTTTTAATAATACTTAAAATATAATAATTTTGTGCAACGTACGGGTGAAATACTAGTACTATATTAAAAGAGAATAGTGTCTATTAACTGTTCTTGTCAAAATCATTATTAAGTTTTTATTTTTATTATAACATAGATATATAATAAAAATGTAACAAAATTATATTTGTGAACTTTTCTTTAAAATATTAGATCAAATTGATTTATTATATTTATAATCATATAAATGTAATATTATTTACAAGCTCATATTTAAGTCAATTCTCATAAATTTTGTGTTTGATATTTTTATTTTTATTAAGTTTATATATATAATTTGATGAATAATATAGTTGAATGAAAAATAAATATATGTAAAATAAATTTTCAAAATATGTTAAGATATATAATTTTGTTAGTTATATCTTAATATTATAATTAAAATATATATTTTATTCGCGCATCGCGGGTGCAAAATCTAGTTATTAACAATAAAATTATGATAGAGTTAAAAAGTACAACTTTTCTATTACTAAATAAGATTTTATCAAACTAGCTCAATGCTTTGCTAATAATATAAAGAAAAAAAATGCTCAAATGTTATAGAATTTTGATATCAAGTCAGAAAAAATATTCAAGGAATATATCATTAGCTTTTTAATTATATTCTAAAAAAATGGCTAAGTTTAACTAAGACGTAAGATTGTTAAATACATCCACGAATAATCAAAACAAATTAGTTAGCGAAATAGAAAAATAACTGTGTCTAATCATTGGATTCAAACTCATCATCATCCATTTTCCTTAATGATAAATTTTATTTTCAACCTTAATTTTTTAAGTTTAAAAATAAAGTATAGGTGAATAGCAAAATTTATAAACAGATAAAATCATATATATATATATAGGGGTGCATTCATGGCTGAATATGTGTCCATGAATGAACTTAGACCAAAATCCAGCCCTTGATTTTGAAAATAAACGTCCCAGATTTTATGTTGTCATTTATCATTGTTGTTAGCTTCTTCTATCATTGAAAGGGCAAATTAGTCCTAAATAGGAAAATATTGAATATGCTGATTTTTCGGATTCAGTTACCAAATCAAATCTCCCATTAGTTAATCGTTATCATTGTTTATGAATTTGTGTGTCATTATTTATGGCTTTGCGTGTCATTGTAAGGTAATTCTGTCAACTTTCACTAATATATTATCGTTAAATGTATAAACAATTTTAATTATTCGTACAATGATATTGAATAAAGATAACAATGATCTTAAAAGTGTATTATAAATCAATTAAGATTAAAATGATAATTTTGATAAAATGATATTTAATACAGATAACAATGATAATATAAATAGCGTACAATGCTACATATTAACTGAGTTCACACAATGTAGAAAATAAATAAACAATTATCAATCTATTAAACATGAATTCGAACAATGAAACATTCATTCAAAAATAATGACACATTTAAAATAACAATGATAATATCAACATCGTACAATGCTACATATTAACTGAGTCCACACAATGTAGAAAATAAATAAACAATTATATAGAGGGATGATTTGATCTTAAAGATGACAGAGCCCATGTCGGAGTGACTGATAATAATGGGAGGAAAAAAATTGTCCCACTCACTTCTTTTCTCCTCCGCCTCTGTCTCAAACGACTGGATTGAGTTTGATAAATTAAGCCATACTCATGCCAATGAAGCCTCAAGTATTGTTCCAACTGTCCATGAAGTAGAAAAAATGATCATCCAAATGCCCCTATTTCGCACAGGTACAAACTCGAGAAATCATGATTAGTACAAAGGTCCACCACCCAAACCAATGCCAACAATCATTCGAAAGATGACCAATGAAATGTAGTTTGGGGAGATGGCACTAAGGAAAGCAAATATGCTAGTTACTACAGCGGCGCTTAGAAGACCTACCCTGGTGACCAAAAATGGCATTTGAAAGTCAGTAACAATACCATCAATTTAAATGCGACAATAACCACGGAAAATCAAATTATTAAGTAAATACAATAACGACTGCTGATGCATATGAAGCGAAGATGATAAAGTTCCAAATGATGATTGGAGTCTCTGCATTACCTGAACAAAAATCTTCACAGCCGCGGTTCAGCAGAAGATTCCCCCCTTTTCAGAAAAATAAGACAAGCTATTTTTTTTTTTTACGGAATTAGCAGTCTAGTCCGGTAATTTTGACTAGTGATTTTTATATATTCCTAAATTTTATTTATTACCATATTTATTTTGCTAGACTCTATCTAAATTCCTAAATTTTATTTGTTACCATATTTACCATATTATAATTAGGGTCGGTAAAAATTAAACCGAAAATACGGATCGTACCATTGAGTTTTGGCGGGTTCGGATGTAAGTTCTCCAAAATAAAACCAAACTTATATCGGTCGATGGTCAGTTTTAAAATTCCGGACCAAAAATTAAATTAAACCGAACCGATCGAACCAAAATATAATAAATTAAATAACATATTATAAATTATATATTTATATTATAATAAAACATTAAAAAATTAAACTTAATTTCAAATCTCATCCCATTCCCTGCGGCGGCGCAGCCCTCCCCTGCAGTGGCACAATCTCCTCCGTGAAGGTTAACAAAATATTGAAAAAATAAAATATAATTGGTTGGAACCGAACCGACCAGAATCGAATAGTTCGATTCGGTTGAACAAGCTTTCGATTTATTTTTGGTCCATCTTCCCAGAGTAATTCGATTAATTTGATTCTGGATATATCGATCTATTTTCAACCGAATCGATCGGATGCGCAACCCGCTAATTATAATAATAATAGCAAAAATAAAATAAAAATGAACGGACAGAATGAAAAAGTAATAGAGTTATATTTAGTTGCCTCCCTTGACTTTCTGATATTCGTAAAGCCAGTCTCATCGGTAGGGATGTCAATCGGGCTAATTCGTCGGGTTTCGGGCTAACCTTTTCGGGCTGCGGGCTATTCGGTCCGGGTTGAATCGGGCTGAATTTTTATCGGGCTAAAAATTCTTGAACCTAACCCTAACCCACCAGTTTTCGGGCTGACTCGTCGGGTTGGCAATATTTACGAGTTTATTTCTGTAAAGATTTTCTTAAAATATTTTATCAACCCCTAAAACAAAATAAAAAAAAGAAAATGATGAACCAACATAAATAAAAAATATCAAATAACAATATATTTGCAAAAAAATAGTGATAAGTGGATAATCATAGTTTGAAAAGAAAAAAAAATATCAATCCTTATATACCAACTAATTTAAGCAATAGAAGTACATTTCTCAATGTATAAAATGATAAAATAATGATTAAAAAATTAAATATGCCTTTCACTTGGGTGAACATAACAACGAGTGGCTAAAGGTTCTTGAAAGGAAGAAATGAGTAGGTAAGCTAATTAGGAGAGTGACGAGTGGAAGACAGTGAAAGAGGAACAAATGAGAGATTTTTTGATTTGAGGGTAAAAGACTACGTCATTGGGAGAGATTGATGAGATTTTGTGTAACGGAAAATTAGGTCTAGGGAATTAGGTATATAATTAATGAGTATAATAGGATATAAATAATATTAGAAATAATAAATAATAAATTATTAAATATTGTCGGACCTACGGGTCGACCCGCAACCCACCGGGCTCAGCCCGTTCGGGCTGCCAACCCGTCGGGTTCAACCCGTTCGATTAAAAATAATTTCGGGTTGGAATTTTTTTACCCTAACCTGCATTTTAGCCCACCGATTTCGGGCCGACCCATCGATTTCGGGCTTTATTGACATCCCTACCCATCGGAACCACAAACATTTTAGATTTTTCTTGACCGACCCCCCATAAATGGCATCCATGACGGCGGCGGCGGCGGCGGCCGCGGCGACGAGCTTCTCAAACACCTCTCTGATATATTCACGTAGTTCATCGAAGATCAGATTTCTAGGATTTCAATCATTTAAGCAACTCAATCTGAGGCGGCTGAAACAAAACCACCGGGAATTCACCGTCGTAAAATCGTCGGCATCTGGATTGTACTCCGCCGAGCAGCTGGAGCTCACCGTCGAAAAAGTAGATAAGGTTCTCGAAAACGTTCGGCCCTATCTCATCGCCGACGGCGGGAACGTCGACGTTGTGTCTGTCGAGAACGGCGTCGTATCGCTCAAGCTCCAAGGTAAGCCGATTCTCCTCGTTCTAATTCCGTCGATTTGGTGATGCATAGAGCTGAATTGATAGTGGGAGAAATACCTTTTGAGTTTGCTGATCGTTTCATAGCCTTCTTTCCGGGAATTTTAAACTGAAATTAGGGATTGCATTCGATTCAGACTACCCTGCGTTTATGTTGTTTGTTTTGGTGATGAGAGAAATCTGCAAGCTGTTATTTCGAACGATTTTGTTGGCGATAATAAATTAATGCAATGGATTAATATAATTGCAATAAATTAGATAAAGCATTCACTCAATAATACAGGGGCGTGTGGAAGCTGTCCTAGTTCTACCACCACCATGAAAATGGGGATTGAAAGAGTTCTCAAGGAGAAATTTGGAGATGCCATCACTGATATATGCCAAGTAAATGACGAGCAGGTCACCGAAACCACAGTCGAGGTGAGTTTCTCGAACTCGTGACCTCTTGGCCATAGGTAGAGTGCTTTCACCACTGCACACCGAATAAAGGTCAGTCAGTTGAGGTGAGTTCTTGCATCTACGCCGTGTTTTAGCTGACACGATGAAGCATTTGTGGTGATGATATCTGCAGGCAGTGAACGGCCATCTGGACATATTGAGACCAGCCATCAAGAACTACGGCGGCAGTGTGGAAGTGTTGTCGGTCACGGGCGGAGACTGCGTCGTCAGGTATGTCGGGCCGGATTCGATTGGATCGGGGATTAAAGCAGCGATCAAAGAGAGGTTCCCAGATATTGTCAATGTGGAGTTCACCAACTAGCTATATTAAGCCTATATGGTTGGGGTGAAAGGAAGCATGCAGGTTTCATGGATCATTACTCATCAATAATTGATAAGAATGGATTATGGCATTAACTCAATTTATAAGCTTAATCACGTCAATGAATCACTTTTTGCATTTTCGTCACATGCATACAAATATATATATATATAT
>JAPKLW010000188.1:201492-212385 GCA_026898455.1 Plectranthus barbatus
CCGTACGAGCTTCTCTCTATCCCTCAGTTTCAATTGAAATTAAATTACAAAGTCGGAATAGACCAAGTATTTATTCCCCTTCTTATTGATTGGTGAATACAAATATTTTTATCAGTTTAGCTCTGATATTGCCAGTAAGGTTCATTAGTGCTCTGAATTTTGCAATGGCGGATCAGCTCGTATGATATTATTTGTTTCTTTTAAGATATGATACTGGTTAGTCTGGATGAGCTAGTGATTTCCACTTTAGTGCTATAGCTATAATACTCTAGTCTAATTAGCTAGCTCTATAGGCACTAGTCAAGTTTTCTTTATTGTAAATTTTCTACTTTATACACTTCATATAAATGAAAATTACTATATTTAAATTTTGAAGACAATGAGTTTTTGTCTTAAAAGTTTATATAAGTTTGGATTACCGAACTTGCACCTCTTTAGTGCAGTGAAGAAGAGATGGTGTGAACCAAAAAAATGAGTACTTGGTACGATGGAAAGGATTTCCCAAAAACGAAGCAAGTTGGGAACCTGCCGAGGACCTATGGCAATTTGAGAAGGCAATCAAGAAGATTCACGACGAAGATGCGACGAGGGCGTCTCTCTATTAGGTGGGGGAGAATGTTACGGACAATGAGAATTCAACAGATTCTTATAAGTCTCTAGAACTCTCTTGATGCCCTTATAATTGTATGGAACTCTCTAGAGACTTTCTATTTCTAGAGGGGAACATAAGATAGTAGAAGACTCTAAAATATAGGAAGAATGATAGAGAACTCTCTAGATACTTGTATTCTCTAAAATCTTATGGAAGGGCCCAACTATGCATATATAAGGGACCCTTCCCCCTTATTTATACTCACTCGAGTTATAAGCATTCTCCAAGACCTCTTCCTCTCTCTAAGATTTTATTTCTCTAAGAGTTGTGAGCAAGGTTACTTAAGATTGAGTCACCGCACGAAATCAAAGTTAACGAGTTCAAAACACACACCCTGTGACATGTGTATGATATAGAGTCAAATACTAAAGAAAAGTTGAGGGCTACATGCATATTGTTCAAGGGCGCTCACTACATGTTTATAGTAGAGTAGAGAAGAAGTAAAAATATCATACAAAATACCCTACTAGGGTATAAATCATGCTTAAGTAGGACTTGTAAATCAGGACTCTTATTGAACATTTTTATGATTATACTTATTATAACTATTATAAACATTTAAAATGTACTTAATATTTTTTTCGCAATAATTAAAACGTAGTAAAGAAATATTATACGCCAAGACGTGGGCCAAAAAAGAAACCACAAAATGCACAAACCCTTATATGACACTTATTAATAATGAGCACAAAATCCAATTCTCAATAAATCATCGCGAAGTGAAATAATGGAGATCATATAACGATGTTGCATATCATCTCGATGCTCGTGGCAAGTCACAATCAACTGCTATGTGACCAAAGCCACCACAAGTATAGCATCGGAGAAGCTTCTTAAAAAGCTCAGCCCTGTGTTCATACGTCAAGCTGAGTTTCCAGGATAAGCATGAAGGAATTAAAATTTGTTTATCATTCAGTTCTCGAATGGCGATGTTATTTTTTTATTAATATATTAGAAAAAAATATTATTTATATTACAAAATAAGTTATAATATATTTTGAAAAAATATATAATTTATATATATTTGATAAATTCATAATAATTTGTAATATCTTAAAACAAAACATACTCTCTAATAGCGCCGTAAGGCTCAAACTCTTTTAGCAGGACTTCTTTGTAACTCCGTCACTTATATAATCCAACAAAGACGCCGTACACACCACCCTGCCATTGCTTGTCAAAGGACCTAGGAATTTTGACGGTAAACTTTAAGTTAAAGTGTTAACTCAAAAAAAAAAAAAGAAGTTAAATTGTGTCATCTTTGTCATTATTAATCTACCCAAAACGACCCAATATAAGGGAAACAATTATAATATTTCTAATTAAATAGTGTTATCTAAAAAAAAATACAAAATTGGAGCCAACCCCCAACCTCGTGAGGCCACACCACCCCTCCCAGAAAACCAGATTGCATGTTTTTAATCTGCCCAAGAGTTCAATTAAAAAGTTTCAAGAAAGAAAATTGATATTAAGCAAAGAACAAAATGCACAGAAAATGAATTCTAATCACAAATTGAAACCATATGAAATGTATCCATACACTAACTATTTCTTTCCAATCGACTGAGGAAGATAATTAAAAAAAGTGTAAGATTATAAATTATGAAAGAAACTGAAAACGACTCAATATAAGGGAAACAATTATGGGATTTTTAATTAAATATGTAGGCAAAAAAAAAAAAAAAAAAAATGATTTGGGAGCCAACCCCCAACCGCGGCCACACTACCCCTCCCAGAAAACCAGATTGCAGGTAAAATATAAAGGGCGAATCGACCCAGAAGCAACCAATACACCCACAACATACAATGCAACATAACAAGCATGAATGCATGTAAACTACAACTCTATCATGATATCTATAAATATACTAAAGGAATACTAAAGGAACAAAATTGATATACTACCACTGGCGGATCTACACTTGGGCTTGGGGGGCTCCAGCCCCCCTCAACCGGAATTTTTTTTCGTTTTTATAGTATCGTGATTCGGGATTTTTTGGATTAGCCCCCTCGTAAAGAAGAAAAAATAGATGAAAATAAGAAGAAATAAAATATGATACGTGGAGGCAAAAAAAAAAAATTCATCCCCCCTCATGGGGATTTTATGGATCCACCACTGTATACTACGAACTATGGGAATTAATGAGGATGAATGAGTTGCGCTAAGTGCTAATGGTCATGCAATAGACGACACAAACTGGTAGATGATATCAAAGTTTAAGGCACATTTGAGTTATTTCAATCACATTGCTCTGCAGTTATTACTTCATTTTTTTATGTTTTCAGATATTATTGAAGTTTTCTGTAGTCATTTTAATATCTAAATTTTGATAAAAATACACCCTAAAAAAATAAAACCTCAACTGCAAATACATCAAAATATAAGTATATTCCCGAATAGATATATCAAAAGCACAATTTTTTGAAAGCATTCCAAGCTCAAGCCTCATTCTTATGCCTTTGGGCAGGCATGATATCCTATGTCTCATTTTTTGTGTTCCATTCCCTGTTCCACTATTAAAATTATTAATTTATATTTAATATTTTTTTTATAATTTTAATTTATTATGGTTTAGATTAATTTTATAAGTTCAACCATAGGGTTCATCCCACCCAATTTGGGTATGGAATATTTTTTAATAATTATTTTTCAGTTTTTGACTAAAATTTGATTATTAAAATTGATTAATTTATAACTATAATTTTTTTCTTATAAAATTTTGATTTTTATTCTTATAAATCAATTAGACTATATTGTATTATACTTAATTTTTAATTTTGCAAAAATGAAATTTAAAATTAGTAATCGAAATAATGGAACACCATTGTGGGACATAGGATTTGATCCGCTTTGGGCATCATATATAAATTAATTTTAATTTTATCATGTCAATATATACAATATTATGTTCATGCAAAATAAATATATACAATGTCTAATTTTAAGTCAAAATGACATTTATACTGAGAAACTTTGGAGAAATGCATATGGACGAAAATAGGAAACGAGATCGGAAATTAGTAAATCATCAATTGAGAAAATTTATTGACACACAAAATTGTGACTTGGGAAAAGGAAAGCGTGTGTTTAATGGTGGCAGTATAAATGATTTTTTTTGTTTGTGTGGGTGTGTGAAAGCAACATAAATGAAATTATTTATTTATTTATTTTGTAACAAGTGAAATTACAATAATTGATCAACTATTTTGCTTTGAAATTAAAGTTCATAATATATTTCAAATATTTTTATTTTAATAGGAATCATTAACATTTTTTTAGTATATATTCATAATTATATTTTGTAAGTGTTTAATATACTTAATAGTGTCGTATTTTGCTCCTTTTATGAAATTATTTATTAAATTAATGTAATCCAAGGTAATTTTTAGTACTTTTCATGTTAACTTTCTGCATCCAAAGTTTTGATTTTTATAGGATTTGTATTTCTAAAGTTGTGGTTTAAGTTTTAGAGAATACAATTTTTGTTGAGATAGTTTTTCATAAAATAATTATCAATAAAAATGATCAGATGTTGACATATTTTTAATAAATTCAATTTTGATAATCAAAGTTAGATAATTTTATAAATATAAATATAACTCCATATTTTAAAATTTTGGGTTATTTAGATTTATTTACATTAACAATCATTAAAATATACGTATTTATATAAAATTACATCATTAAGTGGGGCATCAAGAAATTTGTATGGATAAAATATAAATAACAACAAAACTATATTAATGCCACTTTTCTATCAAATTTTCATCTTAATTAATTTTTTATACTTATTATATTTACTTTTTCTTAAAGATTAAATAAAAGTATGATTTCTTCAAAAATTAAATTGAGTTATTTTGTAAATTGAGATCTTGTTTTTGTAAATTTCGTGCATAATTTATTCTTGACTAGTTCTCTTAAATTTATGCATTTTGAAGGGCGTTGTGGTGATAGCGTTCTACTTATATGATCGACAGATCATGAATTTGAGATTTCTTCAAATAATATGGGAATGTGATTTTAAATAAATTCATTTATATAAAGAAAAATAGAGAAATTATGATGATGTATCTATTTATAAAATTATCTAACTTTGATTATCAATCTCACAATTTGTAAATTAATCTCACAATTTGGAAACAAGCTCTTGGAACCGAGCAGCCTTCAATGGCTTAGTAAACACATCAGCAATTTGATTTTCAGCAGGTACATATCGAACCTCGATAGCTCCACCTGCAACCTTCTCCCGAATGAAGTGTACATCAGTTTCGACATGTTTAGTTCGAGCGTGGAATACCGGGTTAGAAGCAAGTGCAATAGCATACTGATTATCGCACCAAAAAATAGCAAAAGTTACCCACAATCTCATAAATTGAACCAACTATTGAAATATACCCAAAAAAAAAAAAACTTTTCTAAACTCAAGTCCATTTAATTAAATAAAAAAGAATAAACTTCCTTGACTCAAGTCCATTTCGGGTTTTCCCTTTCATTTTGTAAATTTATCTACTAATGTAAAATTATAATATAAATCTTTTTACAAGTTATTACTTTATAAATAAACATTACTTATTTAAATATACATTTTAATCCGTACAATACGATATGGATCTATTATTAATGGATCATATATATTATATAAGACCGAGTACTAATCTAGAAATACTATTTAGAGTCAAATTAATGACAAGTGTAATACCATTTAATTATTTTAGGATTGGGTTCCAGTCTTGATCGAGAACCAACAAGATTTACCCAAAAGCCAAATCTTTTACCATGTCGTGACACAACATACAACACCAACACCTGGGTGTTGCACGGTTAAATTTTAAAATATAAACATAAATATGAGATAAATATTAAATTGATGCTTTCTTTACAACATTTTGCCGATAAATTTTCAGCTCGAGACTGCAAATTTATCACAATTCTCTAGGTTTGGATAGAGGTTATAATGAAAGCTGAAATGAAGGAGCAGATGAGCGCGTTTTATGGAAAGTTTATGGTTTTAGACTTTTCATAAGCTCAATGGCTATGTATTTTGTTTTCATAATATTTGAATATTTAAACTTTATAACATTTTAAATATAGTATGTATTTGCTCACATTTTGATATAAAACTTATTGTTATGGTATGATTAATTATGTGTGACATGATAGTGTTGTAATAGGTTTATTATAAAAAAATTATAAATTTATCATATCAAAAAATACATTTAATTACAATTAGTGGGACTTACACTAGCGATGAAAATCAAAATATAGAGATGGATTTTTCGTTGCAAATGTAAATCTAAAGTGATTAAATTTCTGATCGTGCGAATGTAAATCTATTAATTGTTTGTAAATTTTGTAATAATTCCATTGTTTTTAAAGAAGAAATCAACTAGGAAGGAAACAAAAGGAAGAAGAATGAGAATCTTTGTCATATAAATTCAGCACTTAGTTAATGTCTCAAACTAAAAGTGATTAAATTTCCAATCATTAATCTTAAAAAATTAAAGGAAATAAAGAATAGGGATTGCATGTTCCATTGCAAAATTTGGTCCCCCAAGGATATTATTAGTCTTATGTCACTAACTAAAAAGCTAAAAGCGTGATTAATTTCTTAAATCACTGGATTAGACCAATGGCTTTTGCCTAATCCTCCACGTGGCAGACAATTAGTGACTCTGAATAATTATAATAATAATAATAATTATTATTATAATTTGATTAACAAACCACATGAAGCTGGAAATTCTTTGTTTGGCACTGGCCGGCCGGCAGTTATTGACTTTTTTAATCCCTTAAATTATGAAGAATAAAAATAGTTGAAATTTCTTTCTTTTTTTTCCTATTTTAAATTTCTAATTACGATGCACTTGTTTTTATTTTTATTGTTTCTTACTATTATAATCCCTTAATTTATTGAGCATAAATATTAATACACTTTTAAATCCCATTTTTATGTTGTTGCTAAATGTTCACTTCAGAAAAATAATTTTTAATTCATCAAGTATAATTTCCATGCTGCATGAACAGTATATAAAATAAATAGAGTTAATTATGTCTCTATATTATATGTAGTCACGAGAGAAAAATACAATTTAGACTATAATATAAGATAAAATGTTAAAATATATCCTGAACTATGCATAGTTTTTAAAATTTATCCTAAACTATGTGAATGTTTCAAATTTATCAAGAACTATTTAAAACTATGCAGATATATGCTAAACTATTTTTTCCAATCAACAGAAAGTCAACTGTCTTATTGAAAATTCAAGTCATATACAATGAACTATCATGTCAAACATTCAAATCTAAAAATTCAATTCGCTGATCTGAATTTCCGACAATAAAATCAATTTAATTTTCTATTGATGAAAAAAATAGTTCGGAATATATTTGCATAGTTTTGGATAAACTTGAAACACTCTAATAATTTAGGTTATTTTAAAATATATATATATACAAACTTCAAAATACATTTGAACATTTTCTCATAATAAAATAAATAATTTGTAACCTACATATTATTTTTTTTTAAAAAAAAAACAAAGACTAAGGGGGCGACATTCAGCCTGAAACAGGTAAGAATTATTAAACAAAAAGTGGCGACTAAGATTCAATTAATGCAGTAGTTAATTTTAATAATGCATTAATAGAATTTTAACTAAAGTCGTGTTGTAGGGTCAAAAAAGTTAGCCGTTTGGATTGTGAAGTTGCCGTTAAATCGGAGGCACGCTAACAACTTCTCACATGTTTGCAGCTTTTGAAAATGCGACTTCCATGTGGGCGGCTAATTTATAAATGGGAATGTCTTGGGTTAGGCGGACCTAAACGATTTACGCGGGTTTTATCCATTAACCCAAGATTTAGGCGGGTTTAATCCATTAACCCAAACCCAAACCCATATAATATATCCTATTTGGGATGGGTGAACCCATTTGGGTAGGATAAAACCCGCCTAAACCGTTTAGGCCTGCCTAACGCAAGTTTTTGTCTTTATAAATACGTTAATTTTCACCTTCTACGCAAATAAACTATTCTTTAACCCACTAAATTTCATACTACAACATTCTAAATCACACCCACTAACTAAGGATTATAAAAAAATAATATTTTATATACTAATAATATAATAATCATGAATCCATTTATTTGATATTCATAGTTTAATTATCGATTCAGGACTTGAAAGATTAATTCTCAATTCAGGACCTAAAAGATCACAAAAATTCTCAATCTAGGACCCGAAAGATCATACAATTCTCAATTCAGGACATGATATTGAGGTCCTGAATTGAGAATTGTATGATCTTTCGGGTCCTAGATTGACAAATTATCTTTCGGGTCCTGAATCGACAATTAAACTATCTTTTGGGACATTGATCGACAATTCCCCATTAAAGTAATACTGAATCAATATATAGGAAAGTTATAGTTGTATTAATTAGTAATTAATCATAAAACTTAAATATTATATTCTATATATAGGATTTTATTTTAGCAAAATATATATATAATAATTTAATTGTATGGAAAGTGATAATTGTATTAGTTGATCATTAATTAAAATATTTAGTTCCATTATTATCAAGTGAAAATATCCTATATATAACAAGTTTTTATTGTATTTTCTCCAAAAAAATAATTTAATGTTATTTTAATTAAAAAAATATGTTGTAATTCAATTTTGGATTGTTTTGATAGAATCCCGTTTTAAAGTTTATGAACTCGTTATATAAACTCAAATGAATAAAAAAATTATAAAATAAAATAATAAAATAATTATAATAAAATGTACTTCCTCTGTTCCGATTATATGGTCTAGTTTGATCTTCCACTTTTGTAAAAAATTATTTAATATTTAAGCAAAATTCTAACATATTACCCTTATAATTGAAAGCATTATTCTCCTTTTCAAAGTTATTCAGGGGTGTAATAGTAAATTAACAGATAAAATAATATCAAATATAGAAACTGGACCATATAATTGAAACATGCTAAATAGTAACCAAAACCAAATAATCGGAACCGATGGATGGATTAATTTTTCTACATTTCGCAAGTGTTTAACAGTTTAAGTAGTACTCCATAAACTAAAATTAAACTCGATTTCAATGGATCCATGCATGCCTTTTTTATACATAATTAATGAGGCGGTGGGTACATCGTGTGAACAAGAGTAAACACTGCACAAATTTAGGCTAATTAATAATCTGTCGAAATCAGCAATTAATTAAAACAGGTAAAAAAAAAAAAAAAAGTCAAACATTCATACATATATTTATTGACTGCAAGAATCTACTATTCAAGGGGTTAGACGCGTTTAGTTATTTATTACGCAATTAATAATACTCTTAAAAATGTCTGTGACAGAACAACAGTCTTCAATCTTAATGATTTTTTTTTTCAAATTAAGAAAAAATGTTTTGACAGAATTAATAATAATTAAAAAAACTACTTATTTTATTCAAAAAAATTGAATTTAATCAATTTTATTTCAAGTTTTCTCCTTCGATTGATTATATCCTAGATTTTACTTCTATTTATGAATTCGATCCCGTATAAAAAATGATATTAATTCGTTGTTAATTCACATATTTTTTTTACGTGTACGCCACATCAACATTCATATAGATTTTTTCTTTAAATGTCGTTTCGCTGAAATTTGTAAAATTAACAAGCTTTGGATTCTCCAAATATATTTTTTTTAATTGCTGATTTTCAAATTTTTAACAAAACGACGTCGTTTCGACAATTCTCCATTTTAAAAAAATCGACACATACACTACATCAGCGTCCACGTGGAAGAAAAAAAAAATACTTGAATCAGCAATAAATTAACGTCGTTTATTATGTTGAATGAAATTCATAAACAAAAATAAAAGGCATAATAAAATTGATATAAGAAAAAAACTTAAGATAAAATTGATTAAAAGTAAAATTTTCAAAATAAAATAAGTAATTTTTTCTTTAAAAAAAAGGGGAGAAATAAAGTAGTACTGTCCAATGGGAGGCGAGAGACGGCTGGTGGAATTAAACACAATTCCACCTAATAATTGCCGCCCAATATTTCACTTCGTTCAGACATCATTTTCTATTAAATCCTAATTTTTTTCTCAAAAACATCAAACATTGTTTATACTTTTTTTAGTTGAAATATTGTGTTCTTGTTGAGTTTCAGTTGCAGATTTGTTATAGTCGAGAGAGGGAGGCATAAAAATAATCTATCTGTCAAACCGCTTTACAGTGAGTTGGCTGTCTGTGTGTCTGTCAAACTAAGAGACAATATCAACATTCTCTCCTCACTTTTCAACTGCTAATTATATAATATTAGCTACATAGAGAGACATTGATCTACTCGAATAATTAATTATGCACACAGGACGGGATGTGGAGTTCGAGTATTGTGGGATCGAGTTTTTATAATTTTATTTTATAATTTTTTCAAAGAAAATATACATATACTAAAAGTAAGATTCTGACTTGTCATTCCTTCGATAGCAGTGTAGTGGTTAAAGTACCTTACCTGTGACTGAGATGTCACATGTTCGAGCTTCCAGGAGATATCTGGGCCTGTGAGTAAGTGTGTATGTTTAAGATTAATGTACACTTATTCAAAAAAAGAAAAATTCCGACTTGTCGTTGAGGTGATTGACCCATTGGTGTTTGAGTAGTTCTGCCCCTCATTATGCATTTTGCTTATGCTAATGATTTTTAAAACAAAATCTAATTTACCTAGAAAATTATATCTTCATCTTCCATGCAGGGTGTAATAGTGAAAATGTCTTATCTATGAGGGGATAACTGTGAAAAATACCCTAAAGTATGTGTCGACTAAAGAAAATACCTTTTTCTTAAATTATACTCTAATATTTTATTTTGTCAATTCAAAATATCATCCTCTATGAAAATACCACAATATTTATCTTATCACTGAATTATACCTTAATATTTGATTTTATCAATTAAAATTAAATGATGTGTGACGTACATTTCCCTTGTTGAAAGGTCTCACGTTAGGCATGCCAAAACGGTTTAGGCGGGTTTTATTCATTAACCCAACCCAAACCCATCTAATATACCCTGATTGAGGATTAATAAACCCTATTTGGGATGGGTGAACCTATTTGGGTATAGATAAAACCCGCCTAAACCGTTTAGGCGTGCCTAACACAAGTTTTTGTCTTCCCCATTTTGGGTATATATATATATATATATATATATATATATATATATATATATATAT
>JAPKLW010000188.1:231322-281720 GCA_026898455.1 Plectranthus barbatus
TTGTTCCGTCGGCTACATCCCAAGGCGCTTTTCTTTGGCTCAACAACTATTTACAATAATAATTGCTGTTGTTGGTGAATAAATATAACTCTTTAGCTGAAACAGTTTCTCGGAATGTTGTATCTCTTCATCCGTTGATATGTTCCTCTAGGTCGTACGACTTCTTCAACACCTACTTATTCTTAGCCACGGAATAGGTCTTTCGGACATAGGAGTCCTTCGGCCGAGGCATGCTTGGGCCGAAGCACCTCCCTTTGGTTCATTTGTTCACCAATCTTTTCGATTTGGCCTTTATTCATCCGAACGGCTACCCATCTTTTCTTCTTTGATGGTCCAGAAATGGGCTTGTATATTTCTTGATGATAACACAAATAATTACCCAATACATTTTACTAGGGTGGGATGCCCTAGAGCCTTGAACCAAATGTCACAAGGGGCATATTGGTCAAATGGCGTTATGGGTGGATGGATGTGATCTGCATGTGAGAGGTCCCAAAAATTGTCCCCATATAAACAAGCATTGACCATTAGCAAATGGGTTACAAACTTGAAGCCAAATTAATGGTGGAGATGGATAGCAACAAATGAGTGCACCTCAGCTGTATCCCAGTAGCCTTTCCCACAACACAACACAACACCCTCTAGTGGTGGGTACAAACCCTACAACACAAGGGCACTTGTACCAAATCAAAAATTCACAACATACATCACAATTGCCTAATCATTACATCATGCATCTCATTCTATATCCATTGCCTTTTTAAAGATCTTTTTACATGAATATAGGGCTGTGCAACGGGTGGTTTGGGTTAAAACCGAATCCAACCCGCCAAAATTGTGAATCCAATTTTTTTAGAAAATCTAACCCGAATTGAAATTGAACCTTTGGTTTTGGGCAGTTCAGATTGAACTCAATCCCAAACATCCCAAACTGAACTGAATTGAATGTAGGTTCAGTTTGAAGATTTTGAAACCAAACTTCAATCCAAACCGACCTGAATTCGCCCAAAACCCTTCGGTTCAGTTCACAGTTCGATTTTGCTCACCCCTACATGAATGTAGTATATATTACTGAAATGACAAAACACCACCAATATTTCACAACCATTTTCCCCCATTTTATTTCAAAATATATACTAGTATGCATCATTAAACTTCATGGGCAAGCTCAAAACTATATATACCAATCATCAGTGAGCATCATATTTGATAATTCCCCATAACAGAAACAGGCTGGACTAGGAAGATCTTCATTGTAAGAATGTTGTCCCAACTCCATTTGGGATGCCATGGTCATTGGGCTATAAAATCCGCAGTCAATATTATTGTTGGACATATTGTCTTGATGGGCGCCTTCAATTTGTAATTGCAGCTTCTCATGGGAATTCATCATGGTCACTCTATCAATGTCAGAATAGATGAAGTTATTACATTGGGAATTAGCATGGATTTGTAGGGACAATCTTGGAAGCCAGATGTTACGAACGAACTCCCTCAACTCCTCACTCTTGGTGTCGTATTTCAGCTGCTTTGCTTGCTTGTGAACTCGACTTCTCCAGTAGTTCTTGATCTCGTTGTCTGTTCGTCCAGGCAAGAACTCAGCTATTCTCGACCACCTTCAAATTAAATATAATCATCCCTCAAAAATCAAAATCAATATATATATATATATATCTCCATCCAATATAAATATAAGTTTTGTTATACCGATTTCCATAGATGCAGTGGAGCTCCGCCATTCGGAGCTCCTCCTCCGCCGTGAAATTCCCTCGCCGGACATTCGGCTGCAAGTAGTTTTTCCATCTCAATCTGCAGCTCTTCCCCGTCCGATTCAACCCTTTTTATGGCATAAGAACCAACGATCATGAATGGCATGAAAATGAAATATGAAAAATAATCATAAATCTTAATTAATTGCTTAGAATAAATTAGTTTTCTTATTTCCAAACAACTGAAATTGCATGCAGCTCTCTAGTAGTAGTAGGTACACAATAATATATTACGTGTATATGTTTTATAAATATATAGCTGCATATGCATGGTGGGTATATATACATATAATCGTCTGATCATATAAAAATTGTTCTTAACATGAAAAATGAGAATAAGTAATGAATTAATTTAATATAAAATGAACAAAATTTAAGTTAAAAGTGAATAAATTTTCGGAAAAACTGAAGGCGTAAAATAAAATGAAGGAAATCGAAGATAAAATGAAATGAAGTATTTTGAGGTTACAATAAAATATTTTTTGAATGAATAAATTTTGATGTTAGAATGAAGTATTTTGAAGTTAAAATGCAATATTCTCACGTTAAAACAATATATATATGTGTGTATTAATGTGTCTTGAAATCATAATTACTTTGAGCAAACTCGTTACATGTTTAGTTCATTTACAACCCTATACATACCTGAACCTCGAGCCACATAGTTCCAACGGCCTTCGCCATGGACGTCGATGTAGTTGATGAGTAAAGAGTCTTCTTGAGGAGACCATGTGCCTTTCTTAAGGCTAGTTATAGTCTCTTGTTTCGCATCCATATCTGTAATAAGATATATTTGCCAAAGATACGAGGTTGCAAGTTTTGTGGTCTCGATCTAGGGTTTTTATACTAGGTAAATATTATAAAATATGTAATACTTTTTTTAACATCCCTAAAAACACGGCTGAATTAGTGAGTTCGAGGTAAAAGTAAACATCATATATAAAGTGTCGAATATTAGGCTTGGCAAAAATTTTAAAAAAAATAAAAATAAAAGTGGAGTCAATGTCAATTTTTAGTATTCTCAGGAATCATTTGACTTCTCAACAATATTCCTACACCACTAAGCTATATATTCATGTTGCATGCAGCTTAGATTGCATACAGAAGTGAATGAATATTGATACGTGTAAAATTTTATCTATTTAGTTTTTTAAAAAAGAATAAATTATAAATGTTTCCTTTTCCAAATTAACAGCTGGATTTAGTGATTTACACTGTCATCTATCCATATTTACAATATTATAATTTTTATTAGAGAACCTACCTACGAATTTATACCAATGTTGTAAAAATCCCCATCTAAGCGCAAAGCAGTCCCTGGTCAAATTGAAAACTATTAAATCCTTGTGTATAGGCAGTTTGGCGAGTAATTGACACCTAAGTAAGTGGGCCAGGCGCACCTAGTCAGTTTAGCGACCTATTTTCTATGTTTTTTTAAAAGAAATAATTAAAAATTTTATAACTCTAATTTTTATTTAGTAATAAATATATATTGTAGTCATTAAATATAAAAATTAATTTACCGATTAATTATCGTTTAGAAATATTTAGACCCCACCTAAACCGTCTAAGCTTAGGTCCCACCTAAACGGTTAACTAGCGCCTAGAGATTTTTACAATTATAATTTATACTATGTATTATATTATGTTTCTATTTAAATCTTTGCCCGTCTATGTGGAGCTTTAATTTCTAGTCGTCGTTTGAACTTTGAACAGCTTTCTTAGTAAAGTGGAAAATAATTTTTAAGAAAAAAGTGATCAACTTGACTAAGATCCCTAGTGGGGAACAAGCAATGCATAAACATTAAAAAATAAAAGAAGTTGCATAGGTATTGACATTTATTTTTGTTATTTCAAAATCCAATGTAATAAACAAGATTTATTTAGTGTAAATATATGAAAATAGCTAAATTTTTTTATTCAAAAACTTTATTATATATGTACACATAGGGGTGTAATCGAACCGAGTTGAGCCGAGTAGTATTGTGCTCAAGTTTGACTCGTTTAGTATCGAATCGAGCTTCGAGATTTTTAATCAAATACTTTGAAGTTCACGAAATTTATCGAGTCTTAGTCGAGCCTAAACGTACTTTCTAAATTTAGAATAAATTCAAAATGGTCATTATTATTTTGAAATAAAAAGTTATTCATTCCAAAAGTAAAAATATATATTATAAATATTATATATTAAAATTAACTTACCGATTAATTACTGTCTGAAAAATGCCTATGCCCCGCCTAAACCGCCTAGGCGCTAGGCCCTACCCAAGTGTCCGACTAGCGCCCGGCTATTTTTACAACCATGATTTTGATTAATTTAATATCCATTTTTTTAGTTGCAATTTAATTTCACTAAGTTGCAAACCATTTTTCTTAATTTAGTTGCACGGGTGAAAAAAAATGTCAAATGGTTGCATAATATTTTTCATTCGTTTATTTTATTGATTTCATTAAAATCTTAATTTAGCTTATGAGCTTACAAGTCGAATACTATGATGCTCAAGTTTGGTTCATTCAATAAACGAGCTTCACTAAACGAATTTGAACAAGCTTTTATCGAGTCGAGATCCGAGTAGCTCACGAACAGTTCGGTTCATTTACAGCCCTATGTACACATGCAAACAATAATAAAATTCATGTAAACTTCCAAACATGAACAGTTCGGTTCATTTGACATTCATTATTGTTATTATTCAATTGTTATTACTCAAATTGTTACTTAAACATATATTTAAATAAGAGTAAATATATAAAAAAAGTCACTTACTTTATCCAAAAATCTTAAATAGCCATTATTATATACATATACAAGAAATAGCCAAATTAATGTAAACTTCCACAAATATCCCTACTATTAACCTATTTTTTTTTAAGGATATTTAATTAAGTCAATCATTAGCATAATCATTTCATTATTATTACTCAAATTAGTATTAAAAATATTTTCACCTAATTTGATTTTGATATTCAATCAAATTTAAATTATATATTTTTAAATAATAAATTAAAACTAAAAGAATAGTGTTTGTGATATAAACGGAGAGAATATTTTCTTTTTTCTATTTTTAGAGTGATTTTTCAACTTTATTTTTAAAAAAATTATTTATTTAGTTAAGTACAAATTTTCAACTTTATTTTAATTTACGATTTTATTTGCATCGTTTGCCTTTTGCAATTTAATTTTGCCATTTTGGGTTTCAAATTTTTTTTTGCGTTTTTCTTTTAATTTTACTTATTATTTTAAATCATATTTTTATATTCTAAAAAAATTCAATTGCCTACATATCTATTTACGATTTTGACGATTGTGATCTCATTTACGATTTGTTTTTAATTTATTTTATTTTTAAATTATATTTTTAAATAATCTTAAAAAAATAATCATTTGATAATATGGATTCAAGTGTTTACGACTTTGTCCAAATTAAAAACTGGAAATAATAATTTGTGCGGTCTCATAATTTTTTTAAAAATATGATTGTGAAAAGATTCATAAATTTGACGGATAATTATTTTATTTATTTATTTTTGACATGTGAAATCTAAATTTCAGGTTATATGATTAATCTAAAAAAGTAAGGGTATATTTGGAAAATGGCTATTCTTTAAATGCATTCATAAAAACGGCTATTTAGGGTTTTATTATTGTCAATTAGGCTATTTAAGGTTTTTACTCTTTAAATAATTTAATTTAGGTATTCAATCCTAATTTAAATGTATATTTTTAAATGATAGATTAAAAGTTAAAAGAATGGTCTTTGCTATTTGAATTGAGATGTTTAGTAATTTTTTTCTAATTTTGTAGAGTAATTTTGCGGCTTCATTTATTAAAATTATTTATCTAAGCACAAATTTTAATGAAATCAATAAAATAAACGAATGAAAAATATTATGCAACCATTTGACATTTTTTTCACCCGTGCAACTAAATTAAGAAAAATGGTTTGCAACTTAGTGAAATTAAATTGCAACTAAAAAAATGACATTAAATTAATAAAAATCATGGTTGTAAAAATCGCTAAGTGCTAGTCGGGCGCTTGGGTAGGGCCTAGCGCCTAGGCGATTTAGGCGGGGCCTAGGCATTTTTCAGGCAGTAATTAATAGGTAATTTAATTTTAATATTTAATATTTATAATATATATTTATCAATAAATAAAAAGTAAGATTATATAAATTTAATTAATTTTTTTAAAAAATGTAAAAAATAGGTCACCTAAACTGATTATGTGGCATGCAACATGCTTAGTCGACCACCTAAGTGGCGCGTAGCGTGCTTGTTCGGCCACTTAAATCGGCGCCTAGATGGATTAGGCGGTGGCTAGGCACCGATTACTCGCTAGACTGATTAGACACGGAAATTAGAGGATAATCGGTTCGGTAGGGGACCGCCTAGCGCCTAGGCGGGGATTTTTACAACACTGATAAAAACTGAAGTTAAATTATAACTAAGTTTTAATTAATGAAATTAAAAAAATTAAATTATGAAAAATGGTTTGCATCATGTTTGTGATATTTACTTAATGGAGTGAAAAATTGAAAAGTGAAAGTAATTTAGTAAAAATGGTTATTTTTTGAATGAATATATGCATTGATTGGTAATATTAGTTGCAGTATGTAAATCTTCCAAAAAGGGATTCTTTTCTAACATCACTATGTGACGTAGTCATATATTCATATGCATAACCAAATATGAAATGAGGAATAAGAATAAGTTTTAGTGACTTGCACTATATTTAGTGTGTGAATAATTAATAAATTTGATTTTATTTTGGATAAAATTTGAGAAACATGTTTCTCTCTCCTAATATTATTATTAATATTAGGACTCGAAAGATTAATTATCAATTCAGGATCCGAAAGATCGTACAATTCTCAATCTAGTACTTCAATATCAGGTCCTGAATTGAGAATTATTTGATCTTTCGGGTTCTGGATTAATAAATCATCTTTCGGATATTAAATTAATAACTTTATTATCTTTGGTTCCTGAATTGACAAATCTCCTACTACCTTCGTTCCGGTCTATTGGGCACATTTGACCGAGCACGGGAATTAAGGGTTGTGAGTGGAAGTAGAATTAATATTTTATTGATGAATATAAAGAAAATTGTTATTTTAGGAAAGTGGTCTAATAGACTGGGACGGAAAAAAAATGGAAAGAGTGTCAATAGACCGGGACCGAGGGAGTATTATTTATTACTTAGTGGGAGAGGTGGGAAAAGTCATATTCATTCATATATACTAAGTAAATGGTAATTAGTAACTCGGAATCAATTAATGAAAATGACTTTTTTTTCTGAAATGTGGAGGAATATATAAGAAACGAAATGGAATGAAAAGGAAAGGATTAGCATGAATTTAGCTCGACTTTTATTATTCTTTCAAGACTCAAAAGTTAAAAAAAAAATGTTGTGATAAATTCAAGCATATCTCTCCTCTTTTTGACCAATCTTCTTCTCATTTTTTTAACCTTGTTGGACTGGAAACTATACTAATTAATGTTTCCATTTAAACAAGATTTTCTATTTCTGTTATTACATCATTTTAGGGAAAATTATACAATTGAGATTATTCATGAAATCAATTAAACATTAGGATTCATTTTTTGATGTGGAAATTATTCATCATCAATTCAAGTGAAGTTGAATATTTGAATGAATGTAATAAATTGGCCGAACTGTAAGAAACCGAAAGATTTAGAGCATAGAAATTGGGGCCAACAAATTTCGAGATTCTCTTCAGATCCTCCAATGGCCGCGATTGCAAAACCCATCCCCGCCCTCGCCGCCGTTAATCATTGCCACCGTCTTTCATTTAAATCTGCTTCCATTTCACTCATTGATACACTTAGAGAACTCCGCCCATCTACGCTCGGTCTCGCCCATAATCGCGCTGCTAATGGTTATTCCCTACCGATTATCAGAGCTCAGAACTCTTCAGGTACGCGTACTATGGCGTCTATTATTGCTACACTTTGGTAGCTCAGAAGGTGTTTGATGAATTGTCGTAATGTAGGTTACATACCAGAGGCCAATTTCTACAAAGTAGAGGCGATTCTGAGGTCTCTCAATTTTATTTTATTTTTTAATTTTGATTTTTTTTTAGTTCAATGAAACACAAAGTTCATCGTTGCCTCTAATGCGCGCTTCATTAATTTTTTTATGTTTTTTTTTTCCTTGGTGGTGGACTTAGGCCTTGGAGGGTGCAACAGGTTTCTTCGGTGAGGAATTGGTGCTTGTTGAGTATTATAATACAGTTTATTTTTAGAAATTGGCTGCTTTTATTGAGTTTAAATAAGTCGAGCAGGCAAATTGCTTTGATTTTTTGTGTGTCTGTGGTTTGATCAGTATCATTTCTTCTTCTTCTTCTTCTTTTTTTTTTTTTTTCTGTTGAAATCGCTTGATTTAGAGAATGTTTGGAGCTAGTGATTACCTATGTTTCTTAGAAAGAAGTTTGCAAACATTACAATCATCAGGATGCCACGGATATCGTCTTTTCTTGAAACATTGTTGTAAATGCAGTTTTATATACACCACTGTTGTTCTAATAGTATGGGTCTCTTTAATTTGAAACAGCAAGTAACAGATTTCCTTAAACTAAACCATGAGATTGCTATGTTGTGCATTGAGTCTTATTCTGGAGTTCCAACTTATCTTGGCAAACTGTAGAATTTGGTTTAGCAAGACATGTTTCATGAGTTTATTTGCTCTTTAAGGACACTAAGTGTTTCTAAAGATTTTTTTTTTCTTTTTTGGATAATAATTTAGGCATTGTTGAAGATCGGAATCCGTGGGGTCACTGTTTCCGATGTACGAGGCTTTGGTGCTCAAGGTGGCTTAGCTGAAAGACAGGCAGGTATGATGGTATATCCAAATGTACAAATTTGTGGTTCATTTTATATGGAATATCCCCACCCGAGGTTGGATATGGCTACCAGTGCGTCGAAAGAAAAATAGTACTTGCCTGGGGTATGGAAACTGTAGTGAGGTGGATGGAGTCCATCCCATAGCATAGTTCAACAGCCTTCTTTCTTTTTTTCACATTGAACCTCTTTTACTCTTTTTTCATCTCATGTTGTGCTCTTTTCAGGCTCTGAATTTTCCGAAGACAATTTTGTAGTGAAAGTGAAGCTGGAGATTGTTGTTAGCAAAGATCAGGTATATAGTGCCCTAAGGAGTTTTTGTTTTAACCATTCGGCTTTCACCTAAAACTCATGGAAGATTTCTGTCTTCAACTTTTGTTGCATAGGTTGAAGAAGTCATTGCAACGATAATCGAAGAAGCAAGAACTGGAGAGATAGGAGACGGCAAGATATTCTGTAAGACTTTTCTTGATGATCTTTTGATTTGCTGTTGCATTTCATCACAAACTTAAGGCTTCTGACTCTTCTAGGCTAAGATTTCTCTTGTACCTAGGGGTGAGCAAGAAACCAAAAACCCAACTTAACCGAAAAAAATTCAGTTATTTTGGTTAGGTTATTTCGGTTTTCGGTTCGGTTCGGTTATTTTTTTTCAATATTTCGGTTTTTGGTTTGGTTATTTTTTTTGGGGACCGAAATAACCGAATAATTGAATTTATATATATTATATTAATAAATATATAATATATATTTTAATTAATATATAAATATATTTTAATATATTTATATATTAATTAAAATATATATAATTTTTATTTTTAATTTTTAATTTTTAATTTTATTAATTTATCAAATTTATATAAAAATTCGGTTATGAGCGAAATAACTGAAAACCGAATAAGAATTTCAGTTTGGTTATTTCGATAATTCGATTCGGTTATCTTTAATTTAAATTTGATTATTTCGGTTCGATTATTTTACACGCCAAAACCGAACCGAATAACTGAATATTCACCCCTACGTGTACCTCATTCTTTTCCTTGTTAACTTTTGGCGTGCCCATTTTCTTTTTGTCCGCCTTACATTTCATGTTTGTTCTTGCTATATTTAACTTGGGGATTCTTAATGCTTGCATTGGTGGTTCAAAATCAAACTACCATCTGCAGTAGGATTCATATGTTAGTTGCAAAATATAAGCATAATCTGTTGGTTTAAAATCAGCTCGAATTAGGAATTGCGATAGAAGCTGCCGGTTGTAAGCTTTAAAACATCTACTGGAAATAGTTGGGCACTTGACAAGCGGTCTAAACAAGTAGCTATGAATTTGTAGAAGGCTGCCTTCCAGAAAACTTGTTTGATTCTCACTGATATCTAAGCAAACTGTCGTCGTGATAACCTTTGTAATTGGTCTTTGATCCGTGCAGTGAGTCCTGTTGCGGATGTAATAAGAGTTCGCACAGGTAAGTATTGCGACGTTTTTTCCTCTATCACCTTCCCTCCATCTTTCTGTCGTACGTTGTCATGAGAGGTAACAATGGTGTAATGCAGGCGAGCGAGGAGAAAAGGCCGAAAGGATGACCGGCGGACGTGCTGATATGTTCTCCTCGGAACCCTCCTCTATCTGAGAGGCCAGTAGAGTGTGTTTGTTGAGTGCTGCAGTTGGAAGTTTTGACCCTACAAATAAGTAACGCATAAATTTAGTATTGAGATAGATGTATTTGTTGTTGATCAGCAGTGTTAAGGGTTTTATGAATGAAACACTCGCATAAACCATTTGGTGATTGGACAATTCTCTCGTTATTTCCAATTTATGAATTGTTCGAGACATTGTATTTTCTTTTTTTTAATTTATACTCCCATCCGTCCCTTATTATTAGTCTCATATTATAAAAGTACGTAAATTCATGTATGTGATTGTAGCTAGGGATGGGGAAAAATACCAAAATATCGAAATACCGGACATATCGTATCAAAAAAATACCGAAGTTCTCGAATTTTTGGTATACCGTAATTTTTGGTAAGGTATCATATCGTACCAAAAATTTTAGGTACGGTAACGGTATGACAATCCTAATATTGAAGGTATACGGGCACATACCGTACCGAAAATATAATAATATTTTTTTATTTTTATTATTATTTTAAAAATAATAAATTAAAAATAAAATCATATAAATTAAGAATGAAATCATATCTTCTCTATTCACCTAACAATATTATTGATATAAACATATTTCTAAAATAAATATCAACAGAAAAAATCATAAAAATCAAAATATATCAAAAAAATCCGGTATGTTAATGGTATATTGAAAAGTATATCAAAAAATTTCGGTATGTTAACCGTATATTGGAAGAATGATAAGATAAATGGTATATAAATTATGTCAAGTCAAAATCATATTGAAATCATTTCAAGAATTCAATATGTCGAAGTAATAGTATATAAATTATCTCATACCGAAACCATACCGACTCATATCGAACTAAGGTATACCGAAAACTTCAGTACGGTAACGATATGTGTTTTCTTCATACCGAAAATTTCGGTAAGGTATAAGGTATGGAGAAAAATGTGCGGTATACCGTACCGAACCATCCCTAATTGTAGTGAAATTAATAATTTATTAGTAACTGTGAAAAAAGTTACCATTTTAGGAAATTAAACTAATAAATGGGATAAACCAAAAGGGTAAGTGGGACTAATAAAATGAGACAAACGAAGCATTTCATTTCATGTACACACAATATTTAAATTAGGCCAAAATGTCAATTTTAGTCCAAATTATCTTTTTTTTTTCAATTCTGGTACCAATTATTCTCTTTCTCGATTTTATGTCCGAACTTTAAAAAACTATTCAAATTTAGGACGAAAATATTTTCCGGCATCATAAAGAAAAACACCTTGTAAATCAAATGATGTGGTTTCCAGTGTGTTTCGTGAGCTTTCCGATGCAGGAAAGTTTTTTTTTATCCTATATATAAATAGTTTTTGATAGTTTGGACATAAAATTGAGAAGGAAAAACTATCAATTTTATTACGAACTATTCAAGTTTTCTCAAATATATTACAAACTATGCATATTATCAAAAAAATATTACAAACTATTAATTTTGTCTCAAATTTATGACGGGAGCAAATTTTCGGCAACGGAAAATTGATATGGCACGCCGGAAGACACGTCAGCGCTTGTAAAATTACACGTCAACATATAAAGTTTCTCAAATATATTACAAACTATTGTTATTTTCTCAATTATATATATATATATATATATCAAAAAAATACTCAAACTAAAGCTTTTAAGAAAATATATTGTTATATATTTTAAACATTTAAATAAATATATAATTGTACTTAAAATATTTAAATAATTTTTGGATAAATTAATAAAACAAAAAATGACAAAAAAAAATGAGCTCACTTGCAATGTTTAATGGCAAAAAAATGGAAAATTATTATTTAATTATACTTATATGTAAATTATATTTAATTGTTATTTTTCTTTGGCCATTTCACATATTTAAGTATAATTAAATAATTTTACATTTCTTTGCCTTTAAAAATTGCAAGTGAGCGACGATAATTAATTTATCAAAAAATATATATTTAAATATTTTAAGTACAATTATATATTTATTTAAATGTTTAAAATTTTAAAATATATAAAAATATATTTTCTTAAAAACTTGATAGTTTGAGCATTTTTTTTAATATATATATATATATATATATATATATATATATATATTAATTTGTAATATAATTGAGAAAATAACAATAGTTTGTAATATATTTGAGAAATTCTATATGCTGACGTGTAATTTTACAAGCATGGACGTGTCTTCCGGCGTGCCATGTCAATTTTCCGTTGCCGGAAATTTGCTCCCGTCATAGATTTGAGACAAAATTGATAGTTTGTAATATTTTTTGATAATATGCATAGTTTGTAATATATTTGAGAAAGCTTGAATTGTTTGTAATAAAATTGATAGTTTTCCCAATTGAGAAAGTAAATTATTAGTACTAAATTTAAAAAAAAAAACGGATAATTTAGGCTAAAATTAATGTTTTGGCTTTTAAATCATATACAACATTAATTCATTTTTTAAATTGACAATATATACAGGAGTTGGTCTCCTGAGAGACGGTCTCATTATTTTTTTATTGTGAGACGGACTTTAATACATCATTTCAATAAGTTAAATACATCATTTCATTTTTAAAAATTACATTATTTGCAACAAAGAAATACATCATTTGCAATAAAGAAATACATCATTTCATTAAACTCATATCACATTAAAAATGATGAAACATCATTTGCAATAAAGAAATACATCATTTCATTAAATTCGTCTCACAATAAAAATGATGAGACCGTCTCATCTGAAACTTTGCCTATGTACAGGTGAATCGCCACACAATTCACAAAGTTTGAAGTTATTACTTATTTTAGCCATGGGTAAATTCATATTTGTTATTTTATTATGACGGTCTCACTATTTTTATTGTGAGACGAATCTAATAATATATTTAATTAATTAAAATGATATATTTTTTGTTGCAAATAACATAATTTTTTATAGTAAAAAATAATAATATATTAATAAATATAATGATGCATTTATCTTATTTGAATGATGTATTAAAATGAAGTTTTTGCCATAAAGTATTGATCTGCTCAGATATTACGCTAATACGACTCATCCTTCGACTGGTTGGGGAGATCTCTAAACCCAGCTCCATTCTCGCCGCTCCTTCTTTCATGTAAGAATTACTCCCCACTCTCTCTCTATCTAAACCCTAGGAGCTATTGAATTCTTGATTTAAACGTTTTGTATTTGCCCTCTGAAATGCAGAATCCGGTATGATTTTGTGTTTGTGTACACGTGAATTCATTTATGTGACTGAGCTTGAGATTGTTAATCGATTTGTTATTAGATTCCCGTCGTCGATATCGTTTAATTTCTGGTTTCGTTTTGTTTGTCCTTTAATTTTTTTGTCTGATGCTCGATCCGATCGTGTTGCTGTTAGATCTCGTGTCTTAGCGATCAGATTGTGAGTTTTTTTATTTGCTGCAGATGTTAGGATCTTGTTGTTTATTTGGATTTTCAACGATATTTGTTTTGTATCTCTCGATGATTTTCGTGAGAATTTCCTTCTAATTTTGTATCTTATAATGGTTTTTGATATGAGTAGGAACCTTACATTGTGTTATTTGGTAGTTAAAACATGGGGCTGTCTTTCACGAAGCTTTTCAGTCGGCTTTTTGCCAAGAAAGAGATGCGTATACTCATGGTAGGTCTCGATGCTGCTGGTAAGACTACCATTCTCTACAAGCTCAAACTCGGAGAAATTGTCACCACAATTCCTACCATCGGTCAGTTTCATCTCTTCTGTATTTAAGATTGCTCATTAATACTTTGGCCTCACTATCAGATTATACATGCTATTTCTGAGACTCAGTTGTCTCACCTGTGAGAAATCATCAGTTGCTGGGACACATTATGCCAATAATATTTTAAACCTATTGATTGCTTCCTTTGATAGAATTGCAGAATCCTTAATTTGTCAAGATTGAGAATTCATTCAACTCTTGTCTTGCTGTAAGATTTATTTTGCTTTGAACACTTTCCTTGAATGGTTGAAGTACTGTTTTTCAGGTTTCAATGTCGAGACTGTGGAATATAAGAACATTAGCTTCACTGTTTGGGATGTTGGAGGCCAGGACAAGGTTTGCACTTGCCAACTTTCTTCTTTTCCTGCCTCATAAATGGAACGTGTCATCTTTTGCTGCAGCCTCATTAACAGATGCAAGGTTCATAGTTATTACAAGGTTTCTGTTCTTGCATCGGGCATAGAACTCATTATAATTCAAAAAACATTTTTTTCCCTTCGCATCTTTGGTTAAGAGGCTGGATGATTGCCATATTTATTTCAGAAAACCCTATCCTTCTTCTGCTGGAAGTGAATTATAATAGCAATTGTATTATCTTGCTTTTCAATGTGCATCTACGAGTCTGATGTAGGGGAAGTAGGCATCTGTCCTATTTCTTCTTTTGCTCTGTTCTTCAGGTGTTTGTTGTTTTCTAACTGTGTTAAAGAAGCTTTATATTGAGTGCTGTAATAATTAACAACTTCTACTAAGTTCACAACATTTATATGGTCATTTTAACTAATGCACTTTCAAGTTCGTCGAATATTTGATATATGTTGTCTGTCTTGCAGATCCGTCCATTATGGAGGCATTATTTCCAAAACACCCAGGGTCTTATCTTTGTTGTTGACAGCAATGATCGTGATCGTGTTGTTGAAGCAAGGGATGAATTGCACAGAATGCTGAATGAGGTAACATAATTTATTCTTTAAATTGAGGATTCACATGAGTCATAAGAAACTTCCCGAGCACCACGTATAACTTCCATACAAAACACATCTTGTTGGTATTACATAAATGCCTAGTGTAATTTGTTTCAACTGAATAAAGCTTGTTTAGTGTATAGGCCAATAATTCATCGATTACCATTTCCTGAAATTCTTCGTATTCCCCTCTTTCAGGACGAGTTGAGGGATGCTGTTCTCCTTGTTTTCGCCAACAAGCAGGATCTTCCAAACGCGATGAATGCTGCAGAGATAACTGACAAGCTGGGCCTTCATTCCCTCCGCCAACGTCACTGGTATATAGTCCATTTCATAATTTCTATTACCTTCTCCTCCCGAGTTGGCATCTCGAAGGTTCGTGTAAGTGATCCATACATTGCGTCCGAAATGCAGGTACATCCAGAGCACGTGTGCTACTTCCGGTGAAGGGCTCTATGAAGGGTTGGACTGGCTGTCGAACAACATTGCGAACAAGGTAAGAGTTGAAACTTGCTATAAACAATTGAATCTTCTCTTCTTACTGCCTAGTTTAATAATCAAATCTATTTTTAATACATTTTTTTCAGAGTTAAAGTTGTTCACATTCATGATCATCTTGCATTCACGCCCACAGCCTTGGATCCAATCAAGAACGTAGCCTTCTTTCCTGTGTAGGTTTTTTTTTTTTTGGGTCAACTTTGTGTTTCTCTCTATTACTGGTGTTTTGTAGTAGCAACTGAACAAGTTCTGTAATACAAGGATTTCAATTTTAATGTGATGGGTTTTTCAATAAATTACTGTCTTTTGAGATATGTGGATCTGTTTCATTAAATTAGATATAAATATTCTAACATTTAAAATTACAAGTCATGATTGAATGACTTGTTCACACAATCCAGGTTTCTCTGCACCAAATGTAGGGCCGAAACTGTTGAATATTACATATCGGTTGTGGAGTTGGAGATTCATTCTTTTTTTGTAGTGAAAAATGAGAATTTTATGTGGTATTAGAACTGATCCTGTTCAATGTGGATTCAATTTATCCCGATGATAGGATCCTCATAATTCTTCATGCTGTATATAATAGTGATATATATGTATATCACCATATATAATGATGAAAATTTCCTTTACGTGAAAGAGTGCATTGAATATCTCACATCGGTTCGGTTGCAGGTGAATGAATATCCATCTCCTTACAAACTAATTTTATAGATAGATAAATAAAAACTTTGCAGAAGCAACCAAAAAGAAAGTGAAAAATCGAAGTATATTTAAATCATGTATTTTTTTGTTTCGTCCGTCTCATTTATTTGTCTCATTTCTTATAATAATTTTTTCACATTCACTAATAAATTATTAATTTCATCGTATGAGTATTTTTATATTTTTTTTATAAGAATCATTCACTCACAAACACACATAAGAAAAAACAACATTTTGATGAAAATTGTTGTCATAGGCGTTTCGATGAGGTGAATTCCTTTTCAATGTCACAATTCAGTTTGTAATTAGAGACAATATGTTATAACCCCTTCAATATTTCAAATTAAAGGAGAATGTAATTGTATTGGTATCAACAGCAGAATCTGCAAATGCCAATGCCTAAATACAATCACCAATGGCAACCCTACAGAAACTCAATACCAAATTATTTTTAACCAAGCATACTTAATTATATACAAAATTCCTCATCGCTATATCAAGCAGCTGAAGGCGCTGCCACATACTTCACTCCATGCGCAGTCGCCCCGTTCATCGCCGCCACAATCAAGGGCTGCAACGCCGCCGCCTCCACGAGCACGCTGTCGCTCGACGGCGGCTGCGGTTTCTTCAAGTTCAAAGACTCGTCGTTGTAGATTTCCCACCATTTCTCAACCAACATTTTGATGTCTTCCCTCTGCATATTCTCCTCCTTCCCTGTGTACCTCCATGGCTTCGATCCCTAATTCATTTATAAATCAACCATTAATCATAGAATTATATATTATTTTAAAATCTAGTAAAACATGCAACCACGAATGTTCAAACCCTACACGTTAATTTGCAGTGGTGGATCAAAAAAAAAAATTTCATAAAAGGGGCTGAATTTTTTTGTTGTTTATTTTGCCGCCTCCTTAACTTCAAATACTTTATATAATATTTTATCTTATTTTCATATTTTTTTTCCTTTAAAATACTAGATCACTATATCCTAAAATTATAGGAGTGAGCAACAGTCAGTTCGGTCAGAAAACCAAAAACCGAAAAAAATTATCCAAACTACACCGAAAATTCCAAAAATTAAGATTGAACCGAGTAGTTAATATTCTACAAACCGAACTGCAACGAATTGGCAGTTTCAATCGGTTAAGCAGTTTCAACCTAACCAAACCACACCGGCGATTTTGATTTTGATTTTTATTTTGAGTTAAAAAATCTAGACCAAACAAAATCAAAATTAATATATAAATCGAATTGAATCGAACCAAAATCGCCAATCTATGGTTCAGTTCGATTTTCGGTTCGGTTTTGCTAATATGTGAAAGACACTCACCGCGGCGCAGTAGTGAACAACTTTAACTTGACCAAGCTGCACATTCTCTGGGTGGCGCCACAGCATTGCTAGAACAAGATTGTACACATTTGGAATCGGCTTGTACACATCCTTAAAAAACATGTTCAAGAAATCCTGCAACAACACAGTCAAGCCAACCCCTGCACTGCACTTCTTGATAATTAATGGTCTCTCTCTCTCTACACACATGTATACATATACATATATATATATATATACATATTATAGAGACGTGCCTGCTCAGCAAAAGAAGTGGGAGTGGTGATCTTGAGGGTGTGAAGGAGATTCTCATAGGTGGTGAGACTGGGCTCGAACACGAACATGCCGGCGTTGAAGTAAAGCGCCGGCGGTGGGCCCATCTCCGACGGCCACGTCACCTTCTCCGGGCATTGCTGGCAGTAGCCGATCTTGTATTGAGGAGTGTGGCTCCACGTTTTCTCGCAGAAGCAATCCATCACAGCGTAGAAATACCCATCTTCCAAATCGAACAAATGATCGATGTTTTCGTACACTTGGATATCACCATCCAGATATATCATCTTGTTATACTCCACAAACTACAACCCAAACAAAAACCCATTAAATTTAAGAATCAAAAGTAATAAAATAACTTATTCATTTCCATTACCACTAAGGTTAGTAAAAAATCTCTTCTCTCATGCAGAGACGGATCCAAAAAATTTTCAAAGAAGCTCGATATTTTTATTTGCTTTCACTCCATTCATAAAAGAGTATATTTTATTTTTCTTTATTTTAATCCATTTTTCTTAGATCATCCATTCATATAGAATATGTATCTTATTTATCTTTTATTTTCATTCATTTTTCCTTGACTATCTATAAAGAAAAGAAAATAGGAACAAAAATAAAAACGAAAAAGAAAAATTAGATTAGGGGGCTGGAATTTAGGCGGGCCCTTAACATTTACTAAGTAAAAGGTAATTGATAAAATAATTTTTTATATTTAATATTTATTAATAAAATTAAAATTAAAATTATATAAATTTTAATTATTTTTTTAAAAAAAACAACCTGACTAAATCGATTTTAGAGACATAACCAGCTTAATCCACCATATTAATCAGAGATTACGCATTAAACAGTCTAGTCTACTTTTTTATATTTAATATTTATAATAATATTTATCAATAAACCAAATTCTAAATTATATAAATCTTAATTATTATAAAAACTTTAAAAAAATAGGACTAGATTGATCATATACACATAACCTTCTTAATCAACCATTTTAATTAAGATTTAGGCGAAGCAGCCATAAATTTTCACAACAATAAATAACAAAAATGACCCTAAAAAAACAAAACCACTACATGCAAATAAGGGTAAATGCAAGAACAACATAACTCTCATCATTATCCAATTATCCAAAAAAAAATAATAATAATAATTCGATCGACGTAGCATACCTCCCAAATACGTAGTTTGGAGTAGTTAATGACGTAATACGCCATCGCAAACTCTGTCTGATTTTCCGGCGGGTAAACGGGCTCGATTTCACGGACGATGCAGCCTTGATCCTCCAACTGACGGCGGTGCTCCGACGGCACGTCGGGCAGAACGGCCACCACAAGGGGGTACGCCGTTTTTACTTTGCGCAGACCCTTGGCCAGCCCCACCACGCCCTTCACGTAATCGCCGTTGCCGGCCAAGAAAGTGACGTAGGCCCTCGTCGGCAGCGCCGCCGGCTTGGAGAAGTCGGACGCTTCCACCGTTGATGCAACTACTGCCGGAGCCATTATCAGTCAGTGATTAACAGTTAAAAAATTAAAAAAGGGAAAGGGAGGGAAATCAGAGGTGATTAATATTAATTTTGATTTTTTTTTATTTGAGTGGATTAATTTTTGTGTAGCATATGCTGCTGTATATATAATGGTGAAGGTGTCAGAAATGGCAACTCTGTAATTTTCCATTTCACCAAAAGCTACAAGATTGCATGGTTTACACGTGTCATTCATCCGACGGTCTACATGGGATAGAGGGAAGAAGCTTCTCGATTTAGAGAGAGAGAGGGTGATTTGGGAAGAAGCTAGAATCCACTTTCACAGATAAACATTTACAGCCACAATTTTATGTATTTTTTTTCCTACTATTTTTAAAGCGTTAGACAGACCTAAATGGTTTAGCGAGTTTTATCCTATATAAATGGGTTGACTCATCCCAAATACTCCCTCCGTCTCGGTGAAGTAGTCCTTTTTTTTTCGGCACGGGAATTAAGGGTTGTGAGTGTAGTGGAATTAATATTTTATTGGTGAGTGTGAAAAAGGTTGCCATTTTAGGAAAATGGGACTATTCTGTGGGACAAACAAAAAATGAAAGTGAGACTACTTCAATGGGACGGAGGGAGTAGGATTTATTAATCCCAATTAGGGTATATTATATGGATTTGGACTTGAGTTAATGAATAAAACCCGCCTAAATCGTTTAGGCTTGCCTAACCCAAGACATTCCCATTTGTAAATACTCCCTCCTCCGTGCTATTTCAATAATCCTGATTTGATCGAGTATAATAATTAAGGAATGTGAGTTAGTAATCGGTTAAGTTAATTAATAATTTATTATTAAGTATAAAAAGTTATCATTTATAGAAATAAGACTAATGAAGTGAGACAAATAAAAAATAAAAACGGGATAATTAGGGCCGGACGAAGGGAGTATATTGGAATTCACACCAAATTACTTACTCCCTTCGTCCCGTAGGAGAAGTCCTATTTCCCATTTTTATTGTCTCATAAAATAGTCTCATTTTTCTAAAATAACAAATTTTTCCACACTCACCAATAAAATACTACACTTACATTCTTTAATTTCCGTGTCAAAAATAAATTGGACTATACTAATGGGAGGGAGAGAGTATAAAAAAAGAAGAATTGTCAATTCATGAGTCAAATGTAGTTTAATTATTATTTTAGATTCGAAAGATGATTTCTCAATCCAGATTCGAAAGATCAAACAGTTTTCAATCCAAGTCCCGATATTGAGGTCCTGGATTGAGAACTGTATGATATTTTGGGTCCTGAATTGAGAAATTGTGTGATATTTCGGATCCTAAATCAATAATTAAACTATCTTTCGCGTCCTGAATTGATTAAACTTTTAAAAAGAATATAATTTAAGAATTAATTAATTTTATAGTTGTTATTTTTCGTAAATCGAAATATTCATAATGTTAATTCGGCTAGTTTCAATACAATATATGGACTTGGAATTATTTTATTTATGATTATTATTGCTTCCACAAAAGTAAAGAAATTATTCTAGTTCTAGCAAAGAGAAGAAGATTTGAGAAGAAGATTCTCGACGGAAAGGGGCATTTTAGGAAATATTGGAAGAAGCTAGAATACTTACTGTTTTATTATTTTTTTTTTGTCACGGGCCACAATTGTAATTTTAGACACTGTCGATTCCAAAATAAGAAATTATACAAATTTAAATATAATTTGATTCATTTCTTCTATTAGAGAGATTTACTTTCTATAACAATGTGTGTAACGCTCTTGAATGTTAAAACTTAAAATAATTCATTGATTCTCCATAGCAAAATTTTGGTAATTTAATTCAAAGATAATTGTATCCATTGTAGGCGTTTCTTTAGTTTATTTCCTTTGAATTGTACCTTGTTTAGGTTTATTCCTAACAAAATATTGATTTTAATTTTTTAGTATATGTGAATCCAATTAATAGGGGATTTTATCCAAAAAGTTTAAAATCTTACAATTTTATCATAAGTTTTATTGATTATGGATTTTATCCAAACAAATATTTTGTTTGGAAAATCCTATCCAATTTAACTAATAGTGAATCACTTAAATTCATCGTAGTGTCCACGTCGTACCAAACTGACCTCCACGTTGATTATTATGACTTTGACACTGCGTGGAATCTAACGAATGATTCATCGTAAAAAAAATTACTGCCAGTTAAATCTGATAAGATTCTCAAACAGAATATTCTTTCAGATAAAATCCTCTAATAAATAAAATTTTAGATAAATTTTCGAGAAACGAAAACTATTTGGATAAAAAAAAAATCCAATGTTATGGAATGGAATGGAATGGAATGCATGAACTTCACATTTTATTATTTTGGTCTCACTATTGAAATTGCGGTAAATAAAAAATAAATAAATAATTACACCCTTTGCATAATTCTGTCACGGCTTTTTTTTTCTTTTTTGCGTGATCAATAATAGACTGACATCGCAGTGGGGGGCATATTTCTTTTTCGGATACGCATTTTCCTTTTTAATTTATAATATTTGATTAGAGAGGTTGATCTAATCTTCTAAGGCCATCATCTTCAGCAGCTAACTCTAAATGCAGCCTAGTTTTTTTATTTTGCAGTTGAGATTTGCAGTTTTCATTTTTCATCTCTAGCAATCAACTCTATATTTTACTCTAAAAGGAATATTCTATTTTGATTCTTCTATTATTTATTTAATTTTATTAAACAAATTATTATATCATATTTTAACTTATATATTAGTATTTAATTTCATATTTATAATTTTCTAATTCCTAATTAAAAATTAACATTAATATTTAAATAAATTATTTTACAAAATTATAAATAAAATATATTTTCACACAAAATAACCATTTTATTTAATACAAATACAATCATACAATAATTGAGATCACAACATATTCGTCTTATGCATTTGAATATTCATCCTTATGCATTTGAATATTCATCCCACAAATGGTCAATCAAAGCATCACGGAGTGCAAAATGAGCAGTTCTATCTTTAATTTTTCGAAATCGTGCAAGAAATGCTTCAAATTGATCTATTCCTTCGTCTGCTAATTTAGGAGATTTTTAATTAGTGTGATTGTTTGTTTTATTATGAATAGTTTTATTGTATTGTATTTTGTGTGCTATCTTTTTATTTAGTGTTTTTTAATTTGCATTGTGTTCTATTTTATATAAGTTATTAATTTGTAGGTTATTAATTGTACTTAGTTTATTAATTATATTTTATAAGTTGTGCATGATAACAAAGAAAAGAAAAAGATTAGAAAATAATAATTAAAAAAACAAAAAATAAATAAATAGCAACGAAAAGAATCAAAATTTTTTAAAAAAAACAAGAAACCAAAACAAATAGAAAAAGAAACGAAAATAATAATTGAAGGAATAAAAAAAAAAAAATGAAAAATGAATAAAAAAAGAAATAGCAGCGTGAATAGTATACCCTCAAATATGCAGGTGGACTGTTCATTTTTTTTCCAAAGTGCAAATGCAATTGGGAAATGGAGGAGCTGCTGAGGAGGATTTTGATTGCATTTTGAAAGAATTTGTCATTCTCCACTGCTGGAGATGGTCTAACATAATATTCACATTTATGAAAATTGAAAATGACAACGTAACCATATCATTAATTGGGTTGGCCTACATCATTTGGAAATTTTGTGACAGATTTGTTCATGAGTTGAATAATTCATCAATTCAATAGTTCATTGTAAAATTATATTTCCTTAATAATTCATCAAAAATAGTTCATTGTAAAATTATATTCTCTCCGCCGTATATTTTGTATGAGTGAAATAACTAACCAGATAGAAATAAAAGAAATTAACAGCTAATTAGTGTGTGAACTACTTTTTCTAATTTTGAAAATGAGATTAATAAACGAGACATACCAATAAAAAAAAAAAAACTAATAAATTGGACGGATGAAGTATTTAAATAGTGCATTCAAGCACCTTATATGTTATTTAGCTAATACTATGATGTTAATGATTGTTGGAGTATAAGTGCACGTAATAAGGGTGGTAGTAATCATAAACCTACAATTCTAACTTTAACAACGCCACGTAAGCGACACGTCAAAAGTTAAAGCCCACCAACTTTTTAAAACCTATTCCTCTAATAATAAACCTACAACATCAACTTTAACACGGTCCCACACAAATTCATTCATAAATATCATATTATTTCTATATCTCTACATTATTTATTTATTATATTTTTTATAGTATTAAATTACATAATAAATTTTAAATTCTCTAATTTAACAAAATTATGAAAATTTATAAATTAAAACCATACAAATTAAAAAAAAAACGTACAAGGGAAATTAAAATTACATAATAATATTTCAAAGTTCTAATTTAAAGTAGTGAAATTTTATAATTAAAATCATACAAATTAAAAACAAATTATAATATTATATGTATAAACATATTAATATGCGTGAATCAAATATATTTAATAATTATGAAAATTTGTTCTAAATCAAATTTGGCATTGTGGCCGACAGTTTTTAAAATTTGGGCCCACAATTTATGTTAAAACCCAGCTCTTATTTTCAAGAGCCAGCTTTGCCATATCATCACAATTAAAAGTTGTGTAGTCGTTCAAACCCAGGTTTATGGGTTTAAACCTGCAAAAAAACACCCCATTACAGTCACCCTAAGAGTTTTTTGGGTATCAGGCCTGTGAGATCCGTTCTCCGGCCTGTTATTTGCCGGATTCCGACCTTGTCCTGATTGGACTAAGGTTCCACGCACAAACTGAGTCCGTTCTTCAAGCTAGGACCGTCGCGGGAGCCGCCAAGGTCCTCTTTCTCCGATCAAGCGTACCAATGCCTCACCGGAGGGATATTGGGACTGATTGTTGGCTTACTCACCTGGTGTGAGCATGTGCTTTCCAACTGACCTCTGGTGATAGACATAGGGTTATAGCACTAAGGAAACCCTTTGGTTCACTGGTTCTCTCATCAGAACGGGGATTCAAACCACATAAAAGGTTTATAATGTAGAGAGAGAGAGAGTTCGACGGATTAGAGTTAGGGTTCGTAACAAGTGAATTGAGAGAACGGAATCGAGAGTATTTATATTGCTGGGCCGTGTGTAACCGTATAATACATCAATTAACAATACATATATGTAGATATCTCCTAGAAAGCAAGAACTCATAACTTCTTCATTATAAATAAAATGTTTTCATTAGTACACCCGAGTGAGAGGGATAATTTATTTAAATTATTTTGATTAATTATTTTAACACACTAATAATGTCAAGTCAGGTGGGGCTATGTCAATGTGTGTGTGTTTTTTTATCATAAAGTGGAAGAGGACAAAAACGTCAAAAGCAAAAACAGAGCGACGTCAGGCAAATTTGAAACTGACGTGAAGAAAGCGAGCGAGGTTTAAAACACGTGCAATGGAAATGTATATAAACGACAACAAAAATAAAGTGAATTATAATTAGAGGCCAGTATTAATTATTTAACTTAGTGAGGCTAAAATAATCCACGTGGACCATGCCTAAATCTTGGAAAAGATTCATTTCCTACTATATGTTGACTATCAATCTGCAACCACACACCCATATTTTGATGGTAAAACACAATTTATTGAGTGGAAAAGTCGTGTGGATCCATTTTGTGGTTCACACAAAAATATTATTGCTCAAATAGACCATTTTCATTTTGATACATTAATTTCGAAACTAATATTTAATAATGAATTGTAGTTAATAATAAAATTGGCAATTGTCAATTTTATTATTAACCACAATTAACTACTAAATACTAGCTTCGAAATTAATGTATCAAAATGAAAAAGATCTATTTAAGCGGGACGGAGGTAATATTTCTTTAGAAGAATTGTCGATTCGGATTCGAAAGATAATTTAGTTATGAATTAATAATAATTAAATTGAGAAATTATTTTTCGAATTGTTATGACCCGAAAATGAACAAGTTCATTTGTCAAGTCCATCAAAGAAGAAAAACCCGAAAGAAAGTATTTTGGTGCTCGAGCTACGAATCTCGAGCTCGGAGAAGATAGCTCGAACTCGGACAAAGTATTACGAAGTTCGAGATGTATTTAAACAAAGTGAAGTCAGCTCATTATGAAGAGGCGCGTCGGTTCGAAGAGCTAATTCGAACGAAAGAGTGCAACTCTTCATTTAAAGTCACTTCCTTGTATTTATTTTCTATAAATAGGGTTGTAATTATGACACAAAAACACATTCAATTCAAGCAATAAATACATCAATAAAAGCAAGACTTTGAGCTCTACTTACAATCAAGCATTCATATTTATTTATTTTTTTTTTTTTTTTTGAAAAGCATTCATATTTATTTTCAATTACTCTTTTGTTTCAATTTATTAAGTACTCTTATTCAATTTAGCCTCTGCAAAATTCCACTATTAACACGAATCATAAATTATAATTAAACTTCGAATTATAAATGCTTTTTTTTCTAAAAATTCTGGTGAAATGAAAATATGTTGAGAATGTGTTGTTTTGTTATAAGACGACAATGCTTATTTATTGAGAAAATTGAGTATTCTATCCCAAAGTTTTCACTTTCTTGGAATTCTATCTCAAGAAAATTTTATCAAGTAATTCTATCCTAAATTTTAATTCTTTCCTTGAATTTTATCTCAATAAATTTTTATTCGGTAATTCTATCCAATATTTTTATTCTATCAGCTAATTTTATCCCGAATAGTTAATGAAGTTCAAATATTGTTGACTCGACATTTTCTTTCATTTAATTGTCGACATGTCATCCACGTAGATATTTATTTATTATATTTTATATTTTTCCAATTTTAAAAATTCAATGTGGTTAAATATTTTTTTCAATTAAAATATTGCACGTAGATAAAATTAAAAAATAACGTCGTTAACTACATTGAGTTTTTAAAAATTGAAAAAATCTAAAATATATAAATGAATATCTACGTGGATGACACGTTGACAATCACATGAAATAAAATGATCAAGTCAACAATTTTTAACCTCGTTAACTATTCGGGATAAAATTTATTGATAGAATAAAAAAAAGGATAAATTACCGGATAAAACTTTATTGAGATAGAATTTGGGGAAAGAATTAAAACATAGGATAAAATTACCTGATGAAAATTTTTTGGGATAAAAATCGACGAAAGAATCAAAATATAAGATATAATTACCTGATAGAAATTTTTTGGGATATAATTCTCAGAAAATAAAAACTTGGGATAGAATACCCAATTTTCCCCTTATTTATTTTATATTGATATGGGCTGTCGCATTAACGGAGTTTACAGGCCCGAATAGCAAGGGCCCGTCACCAAAAGAGAGCCCATTTTTTCATCAATTATTGTACAATCTAGACCAAAACTCTGAACACTACGATAATGCAATTAAGAAAATAGTTAAAATATCCCACTTTAATTTTTTAAGTTAAGGAAATATACCTAAAATTATTGTGATTTAGTAGCTTTTTTCCTATTTTTATAAAATTAAAAAAATATATCTCAAACTTTAATTCATTTAGGGAAATATATCCTACATAAATAATGGTGTTGAATCATGCTAACTCTCACTTTATGTGTCATGTGCTAAATGACACGTAATTCTTGTTTATTTCCATTTGTACTATAGGTTTTGTCCATCGTGAGATTAAAAAAATAAGAATGATATTTCATTTAACAGGAGACACAGAGCGTGAGAGTCAATATGAGTTTTAACATCATTATTGATGGATTATATATATCCCTGACTGAATTAACGTTTGAGGTATATTTTCCCAACTTTAAAAAATATGATAAAATTCACTAAATCTCAATAATTTAGTATATATTTCTCTAACTTTAAAAAATGAGATAAAACCCCATAAATCTCAATTGTTTAAAATATCTTGATAAGTTTTCTCTTAAAAAAATATTTATATGAAATGAGAAACGGAGATAGTTGATTTATTACATGTAGGAAGATTTTTCTAAAATACACATTTTTATAAAATCTAATATTAGAAAAATAAGGATAAGATATATTTTAATTGTAAATCATTTTTTTGTCAAAATATTAAATTATGTATTCTTTAAAAAATGGAAAAAAATTAGTTACTACTCCCTCCGTCCTAATAGAGTAGTCCAATTTCTTTTCGGCACGGAGATTAAGGGTTGTGAGTGTAGTAGAATTAATATTTTATTGGTAAGTGTGAAAAAATTTACCATTTTAGGAAAATGAGACTAATTTATGGGACAAACAAAAATGAGAAATGAGACTACTTCATTGGGACCGGAGGGAGTAATATTTATTTTGTAAAATAATATAGTAATGGGCTGCACATTGGGCTTTTCATTCTAAACAAATAACTTTCTCGGCCCGAATCGTAAAATATACGAAGGGAATATGCGCGCAACTGCAACTTGCAAAAAAACTGCATCTGCATTGCCATCGACGTTCAACGCAGCTCAAGTCAAATCTCTCACTCTCACTCCACCAAAATCATTGCGAGAATCTCAGATTGCAAATACATAGATCTATCCATCAATTCTCCAGCCATTTTGTTCGAGTTCAAACCGCAATCTCCTAGCCGTTCGCCGCCATGCCTTTCCTCCGCCGGTTCCTCCTGCTCCTTCTCACCGTCTCTGTCGCGGCGGAGATGGAGGACCGGCCGACGGCGTACGAGCTACTCAATTCGTACGGATTCCCCAAAGGCCTGCTTCCGGAGGGCGTGACGAACTACAAGCTCGACTCCGCTACCGGAGCATTCTCAATTCATTTGGACAAAACGTGCAGCTTCACCATCCAAGGATACGACCTCAAATACAAAACAACGATCACCGGCACGATTTCGAGGGACAGGATCAGGAATCTGACCGGTATTCAGGTGAAATTGCTGTTTCTGTGGGTGAATATCGTGGAGGTGATTAAGAACGGCGACGATCTGGAGCTCTCCGTCGGGATCGCGTCGGCCGGTTTTCCGGCAGATAATTTCGAGGAGAGTCCGCACTGTGGCTGCGGGTTTAAATGTCCGGATTTGGTGGGATTCGGAATCGAAAAGCTTTTACCCGTGGCGGAAATCTGATCGAGATTCGCTGGTAAGTTTTTTTCTACGTGAATTGCTGTTTTCAAAATTGAGTTATGCTTTTGCAAATCGTGGATGTATATTTGGAATTTGTATTGTTTCTCTTTGGTGCATTTGAAAATCTGTGATTACCAGAATTTGCAAAAATGCGTTTTTTTTTTTTCTTCATGCGATTAAACTACTTGGTTGGTAAATAAATTTGATCAATCATGGACATGATAATATGAATTTTAGAGGTTCATTTATTGGACTAGTTTTAGAAATATCTGTTTTGTTTGACCTCTACAATATCACTAGATTTTTTTTTAAATAGAGAATAATATCCTAAAATATTAATGTTTTCGAAAAAATATATCAATCTATTTTCGTTAATAAAAATTATTCTAATCTTTACTTTTGTCTATGTATTATACCAAAACGTATTTACAACGTTAATTTTTTTATGTTCAGCCGTTAAATGACATATGGTATCATAAGTGACAAATCAAAACATGATAATGCCCTAATCTATTGATATTTTTGAAAAAATATTTCAATGTGTTGCTTTTAGTTTAAAATATCACAATCTTTAAATTTTTTTTATGAATTATACCAAAATGAATTAGCACCAACTACTTTGTTTGATGGTTGAATTATGCCCCAATTTTTTTTATTTTAATAGCAAATATTGATTGTTTAGTAAATAATATTTCAACAACCAATAGTTTAGCGTATTATCTCCTATTTACTCTTTTTTTTATAATAATAATGCATTGATATTATCTCCTATAACTACTATCACCGCTAAGCTCGAGCAAGGGAGAATATCACTATTTTTTTGTTATAAATGTTGAATGAGTTTAGATTAAGAGAAATGGTATGGTAACAAAAAAGAAGAATATTGGGGTTGTTTTCAAGGGATTTTGTTTTCTTGAATGAAGACATAATTGTGGCCTAAAATTCGTGAGTTGTATCAGTTCATGCTGCTCCCTTTCGTTTTTGCTAATAATTTAGTTACTACATGGGGCCAACAATATTTCAATAATATTTGGAACAACTTGTTAAAAAAATATACTCTCTCCGTGATAGACCAATAATATTTGCCTCAATGAATAATGTATTATTGAGTGAAGTATATATAGAGGTTACAAGATATGATAAATCTATCTAAGATATGTACAACTAGGAGATATACAAATATATGAATAAATCTAGGAGAGAATCTAGGAGATAATTAAGGAGAGAATTAAGGAGATATAGATATCAAGAAGATTTAATATCTTTATGATTATCTATTCTAATACTCCGTACTGATTTAATAGTCTCAAATCAAAATAATATAATAATTAATATTTGTGAGTGTAATGAAATTAATAATTTATTGTTGAGTTTGAAAAAGTTTGACATTTTAGAAAATGAGACTAATAAACGGGATACACCGAAAATGTAAGTGAGCCTCATAAATTGGGATAGAATGAGTATATATGGAGAATTGTCGATTTAAAATCCAAAAAATAGTTTAATTATCAATCCAGAACCTGATATTGAGGTACTGGATTGAGAATTATATAATCTTTCGGGTACTGAATTTATAAATGGAGCGAATCAGGTAAGAAAAAGTCCCATGTCAGAAAAAAAGATAGAATATTATCCATTAGATCTAGATAAATCAATGGCTGAATTTATATATGGAGCGAATCAGGTAAGAAAGAGTCCCATAGGAATATTTTTTCTCACATGATATATATATATATATATATATATCATGTTTTAATTATTGCTTGATTGCATATCAACCATTAATTTATTTAAATCTAATGAATATGATTCATTTTTTCTTCTCATAGGAATATTTTTTCTCACATGATATATATATATATATATATATATATATATATATATATAGACAACCCTATTTTAACTGGAATTTGTGTGAAGTGGAGTTGTCAATTTGACTCAGTCCCATAAACAAGATTGTTTTCATTTTCTACCCAATAATCGCCATAGCCCAGGATTAGATCAGTCCACTTGATTTTATAAAATTGTACATAAAATAAAAAATAAATCATCTACTTTGTAAAACTGCCAAGATTATTTCTCAAACAAAAACTGTCAAGATTAGGCAGGCCCAATTTGAAGTGAACCCCGGATCCATTTTTATGCTGCAACCGTCGAATTGCGACTTCTTTGTCGCTTTCCAATACACAAGAAAAGGATTGTATTTTAATTTAATTTGAAGATTTGAAGACGCTATTATTCATATTTACGAAGTCTCTCATGTTCGGGACTAAGAGTGAGCATTCGGTTATTCGGTTCAGTTTTGGTCTGTAAAATAATCGAATCGAAATAACCGAATTTATATTTGAGGTAACCAAACCGAATCGAATTATCGAAATAATCGAACCGAAATTCTTATTCAGTTTTCGGTTAATTTTTTCAGTTATTTCGATTATAACCGAATTCTAATATAAATTTAATAAATTAATAAAATTAAAATTATATATATTTATATATCAATTTAAATATATATTATATATTTATTAATAATATATGTATATATAAATTCAGTTATTCAGTTATGTTGGTCTGAAAAAAAATAACCTAACCAAAATAATCGAAATGTTTTCGATTCGATTCAATTTTTGGTTTCTTGCTCACCCCTATTGGGACACAATAATGAAAGCAACTTGCCCATAAATCTATAATCAATGGCTCACTCGTTTTCTTTTTTTCTTTTTAAAATAATAAATAACTGTTGTGTAGGATAGGTCAAAACCTTATAAATGAAACTTAGCAATCAACGAAAAAAAAAAAAAAACTGCAAAAACAGAAAAAGGGACTATCTAGCTAAGACCCTATCACCAGCCAAGTGAGGAATAATGTTTAAAAACAATTTACAGTTGTTTATTTTATGGAAATTAGGCGGCGTCTCGTGCAATTACAAAGTAACATCTCACATTAATTTGTCACTATTTAATTTGTCAGTAAATGAATAGTAATTAAATAGAATATGTCTGCTGCTGCTAGTTGACCTACTTGCCTTCCCTCATTCATTAAAAATCTCCTACAAACTCCAAATTACTCACAAATTTATACTCCCTCAATATTATTTAGTACAATTTTATAATAAATATTTCAACAAATTTTCTTAATTACTTTTATTTAATAATAATTATTAATAATAAATCTTATTAATGTTGTTTTATTTATTATTTAAAAGTAGATTTATGAACATATGTAAAATAATAATAAATTTTAAATTTGAATATAAAACCTTATAAATAAATAATCATTAATAATAAATCTTATTAATTGTGTTTTATTTACTATTTAAAAGTAAATTCATGAACATTATGCAAAATAATAAATGTTAAATTTGAATATAAAACCTTATAAATAAATATGGAAAAAAATAATCTTGACCAAATAATTTGGACGAAAAAACTCAATAATGTAATAATAAATTAAAAAGTAAAACTTTAAAGAAAGGTTCTAGAACTATTAATAAAGAGATTTCAATAATAAAAAATTTAATTTATTGGAAGGTCTTGGGTTAGACAGACCTAAACATTTTAGGCGAATTTTATCCATTAACCCAAATTTTAGGTGGATTTTATCCATTAACCCAAGCTCAAACCCATATAATATACCCTATTTGGGATGGGTGAACCCATTTAAGTAGAATAAAACCCGCCTAAATCGTTTAGGTCTGCCTAACGCAAATTTTTGCCCTAATTTATTATAATCGCGGCGAAAATTACTAGTTTCGCCACCTGAGAGAAAAACACAGAGACATATAATAATACCAGGCGCGACGAACGACCGAACTTTTTTTTCTTTCTATGAGAAAAAAAACGAATCCCTAAATTCTACGAAGAAAAAGAAGGGTTTCAGCATTCATCTATCGCCGCGCTAACAGCAGAATAATCCGTGTCGAGCAACGGGCTGAATGAAATCAGATACATAGATCTATCCATCAATTCTCCAGCCACAAGAGGGTACGCCGTTTTCACTTTGCGCAGACCCTTGGCCAGCCCCACCACGCCCTTCACGTAATCGCCGTTGCCGGCCAAGAACGTGACGTAGGCCCTCGTCGGCAGCGCCGCCGGCTTGGAGAAGTCGGACGCTTCCACCGTTGATGCAACTAGCGCCGGAGCCATTATCAGTCAGTGATTAGCAGTTAAAAAAGGGAAAGGGAGGGAAGTCAGAGGTGATTAATATTAATTTTGATTTTTTTATTATTTGAGTGGATTAATTTTTGTGTAGCATATGCATATGCTGCTGTATATATAATGGTGAATGTGTCAGAAATGGCAACTCTGTAATTTTCCATTTCCAAAAACTACAAGATTGCATGGTTTACACGTGTCATTCATCCGACGGTTTACATGGGATAGAGAGAAGAAGTTTCTCGATGTGGAGAGAGAGAGAGAGAGGGTCATTTGGGAAGAAGCTAGAATACACTTTCACAGATAAACATTTACAGCCACAATTTTATGTATTTTTTCCTACTATTTGTAAATACTTCTTCCGTAATGTTCGAATAATCTTATGAAAGTTACAATAATCAAGGAATATGAGTTGGTAACCGGTTAAGTGAGTTGAGTGTAAAAAGTTATTATTTTTAGAAATAGATAAATAAAAAAGAAAAGCGGGAAAATTCGAGCCGGATAAAGGAAGTATATTGGAATTCACACCAAATTACTTATAAAAAAAAATGAGAATAGTCAATTCAGGAGTCAAATATAGTTTAATTATTGATTCAAATTCGAAAGATAATTTCTCAATTCAGATTTGAAAGATCAAACAATTTTCAATCCAAGTCCCGGTATTGAGATCCTGAATTGAGAAACTTTGTTCTTTCGAATCCTAAATCAATTATTAAACTATCTTTCGCATCCTGAATTAATTAAAGTCCTAAAAAAATATAATTTAAGAATTAATTAATTTATAATGGTTGTTTTTCGTAAACCGAAATATTCATAACGTTAATTCGGTTAGTTTCAATACAATATATGAACTTGGAATTATTTTATTTAAGGAAGGTCTCAGGTTAGGCAGACCTAAACCATTTAGGCGGGTTTTATTCATTAACCCAACCCAAACTCATTTAATATACCCTAATTGGGGACTAATAAACCCTATTTGGGATGGGTGAACTCATTTGGGTAGGATAAAACCCGCCTAAACCGTTTAAGTCTGCCTAACGCAAGTTTTTGCCTTTTATTTATGATTACTATTGCTTCCACAAAAATAAAGAATTAATTCTTGTTCTAGCAAGAAGATTTGAGAAGAAGATTCACGACGGAAAGGGGCATTTTAGGAAACATTGGAAGAAGCTATAATACTTCCACTGTTTGTAATTTTAGAAATTGTCGATTCCAAATTAAGAAATTATATAAATCAATATATTAAATTGATACCTTAATAAATATTAAATTGTGTTTTTTTATATTTGAGAATTTTATAAGTTATTTTTTAAAAGCCTAATGAATATAATATATACTTTAAATATGTATAGTCCGTAAATTAATATTAATTATATTGATCAAATATTGTGTAGGATTAATGTTATTTATCCATTTAACAAATTTTCCCAAAGTAAATATATGTATTAAATACTTAATAAAACTATGGAAACATTCTTAGAAATAGGCCATAGGCCACCACAAATTAAGCAACTTTCTATATTGATTTCAATTATTTTCTAAGAATACACAATTATATGCCAGGAAATTTGTCTAATATAAACTTAAATTAAGTAATTAATTATATTCATATTTCTTATCTAATCAAGTGTAATAGTTTACGCATAGTTTTAAGGAAAATATTAAATGTCATTTAACTTAATTATTTAATGATAATATCTAAAATAATATGCTTATATCATGGGATTTAATTAAAATTTCAACAATAGTTAAATTCTTATGCAATAGGTTTTTAAAGCAAATTTTGTCTATAAATACAAGATCATACTCTCTCGAATCACAATTCATAAAACAAGTTCGTATCTCTGAAAGCTTTGTGTGATTGTTGTTGGGGCAAGATGAATCATATTTTCTCATTGGAAAGGTCTCAGGTTAGGTACGCCTTAACGTTTTAGGTGGGTTTTATCAATTAACACAAGTCTAACATATCTAATATACCCTAATTGGAAATTAAAAAACCCTATTTGGGATGAGTGAATTCATTTGAGTATGGATAAAATTCGCCTAAACCGCTTAGGCGTGCCTGACGCAAGTTTTTACCTTTCTCATTATTTTGTGTAGAATATCATTTTGGTGGTGATCATAGATGCAAATAAGAGATGAGGATGCTACATGATACACTATTTTGGTTATTACGGTGGTAACCAAAATTATGAAAATGATTATTACTCCATTCATTTTTTATAGTCAATATCTTTATTTGAATGTATAATAATATTGAAATTAGTGTATTGATAAAAATATATTTTATATTTTAACTCAATATCGAGTTTATAAATTTTAAGGATATAGCCTATATTCACGTGGTGTAAATATTGATATTATCGAGCATAGAATGAACTTTTAGAATTTTACCGTTGATGGAGTATATCATATTTAAATAGATTAAAAATATAGGCTACTTTTTGTTGTTTTTAAAAATTAGAAAGTTCAGTGAATTAATTTATTTGATTTTAGACTATATTACGTATGTTTTACATGTAAATCTTTAATAAATAGAATTCGCATTGAGTTACAATAAATTTATTTAATGATTTGTTTGAATATAATTTGATTCATTTCTTCTGTTAGGGAGATTTACTTTCTATAATATTGTGTGTAACGCTCTTGAATGTTAAAACTTAAAATAATTCATTGATTCTCTATAGCAAAATTTTGGTAATTTAATTCAAAGATAATTGTATCCATTGTAGGCCTTTCTTGAGTTTATTTCCTTTGAATTGTACCTTGTTTAGGTTTACTCCCAACATAATAGTGATTTTAATTTTTGAGTATATATGAATCCAATTAATAGGGGATTTTGATTTTAATATAAGTAAAATACGAAATTTAATCCAAAATGTTTAAAATCTCGCAATTTTATCCTAAGTTTTATTCATTATGGATTTTATCCAAACAAATATTTTGTTTGGAAAATCTTATCCAATTTAACTAATAGTAAATCACTCGTTAAATTCATCCTTGTGTTCACGTCGCACCAAACTAACCTCCACGTGGATTATTATGACTTTGATATTACGTGGAATCTAACGAATAATTCATCGTAAAAAAAAAATTACCGCCAGTTAAATTTGATAAGATTCACAAACAGAATATTCTTTTGGATAAATTTTGCAAACAAAAAAATCTCTAAGATAAAATCTTCTAATAAATTAAATTTTAGATAAAATTTCGAGAAATCAAAACTATTTGGATAAAAAATCCATTGTATTCCGTTTAATTTAATATAAATATATCAGTCTAAATCCATTGGAATCCATGAACTTCACATTTTATTATTTTGGTCTCACTATTGAAATTGCGGTAAATAATAACAATAATAAATTTACACCCTTCAAATGCTTTGCATAATTCTGTCACATCTTTTTTCTTTTTTTGCGTGATCAATAATAGACTGACATCGCAGGGGGGCATATTTCTTTGAGTGAAATTATGAAATAGCCAATTTGGCTATTGTATCTATCAATTTTAGTCATTCTTATGAATACATATAAAAAATAGCCAAAGTTTCTTTTCATTAAATTTCCTTCCATAAATACCCTTCAATTATAATTCATGTAGTTGTTCTAATTTTCATTTCTAATTTTTAATTTAATTTCTTCTAATTGTTGATGTAATTTTTTAATTTTAGCTTCTAATATTTATATGTCAGAACTAAGTTGTCTAATTTTCTGTATATTTTCTTTATCAATAAGTGTAAATTTTTCTACTAGACAGCTATAAGCAGTATGAGTTTCAAGATATTCTTTTCGTAATTTTTGTTGCATCAATTCATGAGTATAAGAAAGATATATGCTTCTTTCGTCATCTATTTTTATTGATATAAAAGTGGAACTAGGCATAATTTAATTAGTATCGAATTATATTTTATCATTTATTTCTGTAACAACTGTTTTTAATTCTTGTATTTGTTTATTCAGTTGTGTTATTTGATTTTCTGAATGTAGTGTTTGTCTTTTTAGTGGTTCAGGCCATTTATTTTGGTTTATATTGCTTGTACTAGCCCTTGGTTGTTCTATTTTTAAGGTTGGTGTATTATTTTGAATTCTTTGAGATGAACTTCGTTGAATGAATTTTTGTAGGCTATTATCCTTTTTTATTACAGTACTTGTAGTACTTAATAGTTCGTCTGTATATATTCTATCTCTATGTTGAAAAATTATACTTAAATTACTATTAGTTAATGCATAAGATACTTTGTAACTTACAGTAAATGGTATGTCTAAGGGTTTCATTAAATCTTTTTAAAGAAAATTACATCGGACTCCAATTGCATCATTAAAGGTTTGTGTTTGGAAATGAATTCCATATTGTAACGCAACATTGAATTTAATAATGTCAAAACATAGATTGCCATCTATTCCTCCCATAATTTTATCTTTTTCATCTAAAATTCTATTGTCAACAACTTGTAATTGTACAGGTGTGTCTATTCCTGTGAAATAAGTAGATTTTACTATTATTTGTATTATTCCAATATGTATGTATCCTAATTTTTTCCGATCTTTTTTAGGTATTTTTTCAATTTTTTCTTTTATTTTTTCTTTATTCATTATGTATGCTTGGAATTCATAATTTGCTTGATTCATGTATACTAATGATTCTCCACTCATTAATCCATAGTATACTATATTTTCTCGATTTAGTATGTTTGATATTCTTTTATTAAAAGTTGGAATTTCTATACTTTCTTTGGAGTTAAGTGTAAATTCTCCCTTTTTTTTGTACTTTATTTATTATTTTCTTATCGAATATTATTTCAGACAAGTATTCTCCAATTGATTCTGCTCTTATTATTTCTTTTATATCTTCTTTATCGTCTTGATCTTGCTTCGAGCTTTCTCCTTTTTCAAAAATATTCATAGTAATTGTTTAATATTTTCTTTATATAAATTTATTCGTGGGATTTTATATTTTTCACCTTGTATTTTTAGTATTAATTCTTTACTTTTTATTTTATAATTAAAGTTTTCTAAAAAAATCTATTCCTAATATTATTTCTTTTTGTTCTTGTTTAGTTCTTCCATCGATTGGTATTTCTATTTTTATTGAAAGTGTTTTACTAAAAATAATATTAACAGATGTATATTTAGTGTTTCGTACTGGAGTTCCTTCGAGAGTAATATATGTTATTTCTGGATATAAATCATAAATTTCTGTTGCTAGATCTTCACTTATAAAACTTGTACAAGATCATGTGTCTATTAATGCAACAACTAATTTTTTGTTTATACTTGTTAGTATATGATATTGATTATAATTATTATGATCTAATTTAACTTCTATGTTCTTCATATCATTTATTACTCTGTCGGGCCTGCTATATGCTGTCACAGCGATATAGGTTGCCACTTTGACATTTCATGCTTGATATGTTGAACTCTGTAAAAGAGTTGTGTGATTTCATACCTGAAATGTTTCTTCTTCAAGATCTCAAGATCAATTCGGCAGGATAGCTTCTTTGCTGTAGCCTTCTTCAGATCCGCCAGAGATCATATGTAGAGAAAGAAACTTTTCATATATGAAGGATATGTTACAAGAGAAGTGTCTCCTCTCCTAATGAGAGAGCCACCTTATTTATAGGCGACGAAAGGTCTGCCTTTTACATAATGGAGGGGTACCACTTCACATGGAGGGGTACCACTATACAGCACAAACTAATAATTTACATAGTAGAAGAAAAGAAAAATACAAAAATAGTGATGTTTTTTCACATCTTTTTCTCTTCTATTGTCTCAAAATCTGCATCTCCGTCGGTGCTTGGTGTACATTTGCTACATGCATGATCTCCAGAAAATTCTTCTATCAGTCTGATACATATTTCTTGCTTTATTTCTGGAGTGTATTCAAAATCAATTCCTTGTAAATCTCTTAGGAATTTTTCTATATATTTCTGGCTTTGAATATCTACTTCTTTCTCCCTTGCTTGCATGCTCTATATAATTAATGATTTTGAAATATAATTTGTTCGTGCTCGAATCTTGATTCCTCGTAGTAGTATCAGGACATAATTATTTAAAAATTGTTGTATGATATCTTCATGCTTTGTATCTCCAATAGTTGGGTAGTTTTGATTGCTTACTCCTATCTGGCATAATTGTATAGCTGGTTGTCTAACTTGTCCTGCTTGCTCTCCTTCATTGAAAAATAGTGGGTATGTTGCAAACATCTTCAAAAATCCTTCTCTTTGTTTTATCACTCCTGAATGATATTGTTGAATAGCTTTCTTCATGTAGTTTGGGAAGTATCGAAATATATCCATGCTTCTGAAGTAGATTGTACTTATGAGTCCGCTTTGGAACATCATATATGTCTTAATAGGATCTGCTTCTGGTAAAACAATTGCCTTGGGCCCCTGAAATATTACTTCAATAGGGTATATGCTTGAGAGTTTGTCTGCTATTGTGTAATTAACCAAGAAATTATATTCTTGATCAAAAATTGCTTTGGTTAGTTTTGTTAGTTCTTCCCGTTCTTGTTCATTAGGGATAGAATTTATTGTTAGTGTTTTGTTATTAGGGATTCGCCCTAAACTTGCCATTCTTGTTTGAAGTGGTTGTCCTGGCATTGCTGCTTTTGCTGCATAGGTACTTCGGTACTCTGTTAGTGCATTTTTTGCTTCCTGTAGACTGGGGTACTTCTTGTAGATGATGCCGCTTTGATTGTTGATGAAGATTGTTGTCTTGCTCCAGTCATCATATATTCCTGTGTTTAAGCCATTGAAAATAACATAGTATGCCTTAGCTCTTTCTTCTTCATTAAATTTTTCTTTGGATCGAGATCCACTAGTTGCCTGTTCTTCTGTCTTTGATTTATCCTTGATTGTTGCTGCTGGAAGATCTTCGGTTGATTTGTCACTGGATGAATTAAGCATTAATTCTATTGCCTGTGCTTCTTTATCTACTTGGCTTGCTTCTTTTTGTAATTGTTGTGCTTGCAGACGAAGTTGTTTTGCTTTTTCTAATAATCTTTCTCTTTCTGCTTTCAGGATGGATCTTACTCCTTCCATTCTCTTGTTAATGTATCTGCTAGATTGTTTTCTTTGCCTGAAATGTGTAAAGATAAGAAATCGTATTGTTGAGCTTCAAGGCTCCATCTAAGCAATCGTCCTTTATTATATGATTCTTTTATCTTGTATTTTGTAAAGTCTTTTGTATAAGAACTGTGCGTTTGATATATAAATTTCTTTGGTTGTAAGTCCAATTTGAATTTTCGTAATGCTTTTATTAAAGCAAGTGTTTCTTTTTCATGGACCGTATAATTCTTCTCAGCTGGTTTAAATGTTCCTGATGCCCATTTCGTTAATAATATATTCTTAAATTGTTTTAAGAATGTTTTTACTTCAGATGGTTTATTATTTGTGATAAATATTTTGAAATCATTATAAACATCTGGAATTGCTTGAAGGACTGCTCCCCAAGTATCTTGACTTGCGTCAGTATTCAGAATGAGTAAATCGTTTGGTTTTGGTAGATATAATTTTGGAAGGTTTTTACATAATTCTTTTAAAGCTTTTACAGCTTGTGTTGCATTAATTGTCCATTTCCATGGAATCTTTTCTGATATCATTTCTTGTAATAATGCTCGTTCTTTTGAAAGTTGTTTTATAAAACCTTTTTCACCAATGTAGTTTAAACATCCAAGAAATCGTTGTATTTGATTTCTATTTTCTAATTTATCTGGAAATTTATTAATTTTTTCTAATAAATGTTTTTGTGGTTCTATATATCCCCCTTTTAAAATTTTCATTCCTAGGAATTCTACTTCTTCTAATGCTATTTTTGCTTTTTCTTTACTTAGAATTACTCCTTTTCTTTGTAGTTGTAGTATAAGCTTTGCAACTTCGTTTAAATGATGTTTTCTTGTTCCTAAAGTAAAAATTATAATATCGTCTATATATGCTAGACTTATAGATTCAAATCCCTTAAGATTATTATCCATAAATCGTTGATAGATACTAGGTGCTTGTTTTAATCCAAATGGCATAACTGTAAATTGATATTGATTTTGTGGTGGACAACTAAATGCTGTTAAAGGTTTAGTATCCTTATGTAATCGTAACTGCCAATATCCTGATTTTGCATCAAGGGTTGTGAACCATTCTGCCTTTTTAATTTTATTAAAAATATAATCTTGCCTAGGTAATTTGTATGCATCTCTTCTAGTGGCTTTATTCATTTCTTTATAGTTTATAACCATTCTTCTTTTCCCCCGTTTAATTTCATTATGGTTTTCAACATAAAATGCTGGTGCACTATGTGGACTTATGCTTGGTTCTATAATTCCTTTTTCTAATAATTTTTCTGTTTCTTCTTTAAATTCTGCGACATCTCTTTCTGTATATGGAATTCTATTTGGTACATTTACTTCTTTATTAGGATCTATTAATTCTATCCTAACTTCCATTGTATTTGTATTCTTAATAGGGTCTAAAGGATCTTGACTGCTTATTTCATCGAGGATTCTCAAGACTTTTATTTCAATTTCTCCGTGAATGTACAAAATTAATTGATTTTTAAGTTCATGGATAATTTTTCCTTGTAAAAAGGAAAGTGTAGTATATATCTTTGTTGTAATCAAATGTCTACGTTGGTTTTCCATTGCTGGACAACGTAATTTTACTCTATCAATTTCTTGAATAAAAGGGTAATATTTTTTAAGAAAATTATTTCCTAATATTAATGGTACTTTTGTATCTTGTTTGTATAAGGTGACTAGAGGGAATTTTCTTCCTTCAATTAGTATTACAAGATCTTTTGCTCTATCATTTAATTGGATAATTTTATTATTAGCAATTCTTACTGGTATTGGTTTTTCTAGTGTCGACCAATATTTTGTTGGTAACATTCTTTCTTGTGCAAGACATATAGTTGCTCCAGTATCTATATAAGCAAAAGTATATTTATTAAATAGTTTTACTTTTATAAATGTACTATTCTTGCTCATCACTACTTTCTGTGTAGCTAGAAGTTTCAGATTCAGATTCTATGCTATATGTATCGAAATTCATTTCTTCGCCTTCTTCGTATATGTCTTCTATAGGTTCGAGCCCTAAAGAGTATATTAGTTTTATTTTATTCTCTTTATATAAGTTTTTCTTTGGACAATCATTAGCATAATGACCAAATTCTTGACATTTCCAGCATCTACACGTCTTTTTTTTCTTTCGAATTTTTCTTATTTATTGTATTTTTATTATCGTATTTATTGTATTTTGTATACCTCCTCTGATATTTTTGTTTCCATGGTTTTTTAAATGTTCTATATTTTTTATATCGAGGATAATATTGTTTTTTATATCTTTTCTTTCTTTCTGGTTTACATCCGTATTGATGTGGAATTGTTTCAAGTTGTTTACAACATCGTATATTTATTTTTTCTAAATATTTTTCTTTAGTTTTTCTCATACACAAATCATCTCTATATTCTAATGCATATTTTTCTATTAATCCTAATATTTCTGTTATTTTAGTTTTTGCTGGGTTTGTTAATTGTATATTTATATATCGTAACATTGCTGGTGGTAATTTACTTTTTACAATATCTAATAGACCAGTTCTATATGATGTTCTATAATAATATTCTCTTATTTGGCAAAAGAAATTTTATGTATTACATGGGTCACAGAGAGCCATATTACTTAGTATTTTTATAATATGTGATTTTTCATATTCTTGTGTCGTTTCTGATTCATCCCCAAAAAATTCTGCAAATATTTATTTGGCTAATTGTTTTAGAAGGTCAAATTTAGCTTCCTTTGATTTATCTGTTTTAGCATAGTTGTTATAATTATATGGCGTTGTTTGTAACCAGTTTGATAATTGTCCTGTAGCTTTATACATTATATATGTTAGAAAATCTTCTAGTGGTAAATTGTTAATTGTATCATCATCAGTTTGGACTATCATTTGGAACTGATTTATCCATAACATAATTAAACTTGATGCATTTGATGCACAATCTATGTTTAATACTCCACTACTTATACTTCTTTCTTTTTGAATATATGATGGTGGAATATTCTTTTTGTATTTTCCTTTTGTATATGTATAATCATTTTTATACATATAATCAATAAAGCTTTTTTCATATTTATTTGGTCGAGTATCATAACTTGTAGAAGCATTTTCTTGTTGCTTAATATAATCTTCTTTTTTACGTTTTTCTTCTTCATCTTCTTCCATATTTAATGTTGGATTTTCATCATCACTATCTATTCCATATATGATACCTTGAGCATCTTCTTCATCTATTCTTGCAACATTTAAATCATGTATTTGTAATTTGTCTATTAATTTTGATAATTTTTCTATTTCGTTTATCTTCGAATTGGTGGTATCCATTTATTTTTTAAATTTATAGGTTCATTTATAGGTTCATTTTTTATTAATTTTCTAGTTGTGTCTTTTGTTACTAATTCTTGTATTAATTCTAATGCTTCTTTACATTCAAGACATTTTTCTTTTCCTGTTAATATTTCTTCATTATCTAATTCTCCTTGTTCTTTTAGAAAATTTATTAAATCTTGATATTTATATTTTCGTGTTTTTGTTTTCTTTATTCGATTTATTGAATCTAATAATTCTTTTTGATTTTCTTTAATTATTTCTATTAATGTTAATATTAAATTAGATACTTTTGAATTCCCTTCTGTCATGCGGTTATTAGAATTATTAATTGTTGTTTTAATTCTTCTAATAAAACTTCTAATCGAAACATTTCATATATTTCATTTTCTACTCTATGAAATTCTATTAATTGTTTTGTAAGTTTTATAGTATCCTGAATTCTTAAAATTTGTTTTCTTAGTGTTGTCATCTCAAAATTGCTTATTGTAGCAAAGTGGTGTGTCGTAATAATTTATTAGAATATTCTTGTGTGAATTCTTCAGCTAATTTTTCTTCTATTACTAGAAATTGTATATCTAATCTTATTTGTTGTTTTTCTGCATCATCATTTGTAAAATATAATTTTCTTGTGGCAGATAATATTGCCTTTTTAATTTCTACTTCCATTTCATGATATTTTATTAATTGTTCGTATGATAAGGTTTCTTTAATTATCATTATGAATAGTAGTATTTGTATAAATAGGTTGTTTATTATTAGTATGAACAGGGCTCTGATACCAAAATTATTTACGCGGATTCTTGGGAATTTTAATTAATCGGATAGATGGAATTTTATTTTGTGTAAATGGTGGAATTAAATTAAGATAAATATAAAAGAAATACATTGGAGGATATAATTGAAATTTTAACTCCATTTGGCTATATTCATGATGTTTTTATAAAAGTGGCTATTTTGTGAAATTTTTTTAGAGTTTTGGCTATTTTGAGCTATTTAAAGTATTTCTTTTACGGATACGCATTTTCTTTTTTAATTTATAATATTTGATTAGAGAGGTTCATCTAATCTTCTAACATAATATTCATATGATGTTAATTGAAAATGACAACGAAACCATATCATTAATTGGTTTGGCCTACATCATTTGGAAAATATGTAACAAATTTGTTCATGAGTTGAATAAGTTATCAATTCAATAGTTCCTTGTAAAATTATATTCCATCGGTACCATTTTATTTGGACATAATAACCAATGAAATAAAGATAAGAGAAATCAGTAATTTATTAGTGTGTTAACAATTAACTACTTTTTCATTTTTGATAATGAGATTAATAAATAGTACGTATTAAAAAAGAAAAAAATGAGTCTAATAAGTAGGAGTGGGAATAAGATGGGCTACACGACAGGAGCCTTCGGCCTAACCTTCCACAGGTCGAGCCAAGCCATACCAATTTCGTAAATAGGTCAGACTTATGGTATTTAAAAAACCTATTTAGCTAAGTAAATCCAGACTCAGACTCGAAAATAAGCCTATTAAGCATAACAGGTCAGTTCATTTAAATAATCATATATTATATAATTAATCAAATATATTTATTGTCTATATTTTAAGATATATTTATGATTTATGAATAAAAAATATACTTTATAAATTAGGCGCCGATAGGCCTTTTACAAGCTAAAAATCAAGCTTATTTCATGGAAAAAGTTTGACTTAAGCCTACAAAAAAGCCTACTATAAATAACATATCGGACTCAGGCCTCTTCAGGTTATAGTAAGTCCAAGCCTACGGATCAAAGTCCAGCCTAACCCAACTTATTCACACCCCTACTAATAAGTGCGACAAAGGAAGTACTTAAATAATGCATTTAAGCACCTTATAAATTATTTAGCTAATACTACAGTGTTAATGATTGTTGGCGTATAGTCTTAATGTAATAAGAGTTATCATATGCATAAGTTGAGTTTGTTGATCATATTAAAATCAATCTTTATCAGAGATGAAAACATCCTACCTCTATAAATACACATACTCATAATTATTGTAAATAATTCAAAAGGGAAAATAGTATCTATATCCCCTGATAATTCTATAACCATATATTACTCTGTTATTAACATTGAATAAGATATTTCACTTACATAAACTTACAGAGTAGGTATAAACACAAATTAAAATCATTATAAATATGCATTGTTTATGTTTTATTTATTATTTAAGTTTATAATTATTTTAATTAATTTCTTTAAACAATAATACATTAATTAAACGATATCTTCAAGAAAGCTCGAACTCATTACCTTTAATAAAAACAAGATACTTTGATTATTGCATCGGAGTGAAAGGATAATTTATTTTAATTATTTTGATTAATTCTGAACACACTTATAATGGCAAGTTAAGTGGGGCTTTGTGTTTTTTTTATTATCATTTTTTTTTCATAAAGTGGAAGAGGACAAAAACGTCAAAAGCAAAAACAGAGCGACATCAGGCAAATTTGAATTTGACGTGAAGAAAGCGAGCGAGGTTTAAAACACGTGCATCGGAAAAACATTAATAAACGACAAAAAAAAAAAAGTGGTTTATAATTAGAGACCAATATTTGATTATTTAATTTAGTGAGGCTAACATAATCCACGTGGACCACGCCTATATCTTGGAAAGATCCATTTCCTACTATATGTTGACTATCGATCTGCAACCACACATCCATATTTTCAGGGGCGAAGCCAGAAGTTGAGCATCGTGGGGGCTCGACCCCAATTCCATGGGATCAATGTCCTATAATTTATTTTAATTCTAATAAATGTATATGTAAAAAAAATTGCAATCCCGTCGGCCGTGGGGGCGGAAGCCCCCCCTAGTCTCCATGTGGCTTCGCCACTGCATATTTTGATGGTAATAAAACACAATTTATTGAGTGGAAAAGTCGAGTGGATCCATTTTCGTGGTTCGCAGAAAAGTATTATTTTTATTAATAAAAAGAAAACTTTGAAAATTAGTTTAATATCAGCTAAATAACTAAGGGAATAAAAATAAAGAAAATTAATAATTTATTAGTATGAGTAGATTATTTTTTCATTTTAGTAATGAGACAATAATATATGACACACAACCATTTTTAAATTATGATGAAATGAAAGTATGGTGAGAATGTGTAGATTTTGTTATAAGACAATACTTATTTATTTTATGTTATGACCCAAAAAATGAATAATCTCATTTTGGAGTCCATCAAGGAAGAAAACCAAAAAGAAGAAGCATAAGGATATAAAATAAAGGCGCTAAGGCAAGCTATTCGGCATATCACCTTTTTCCGAGTTCGAATCATTAAATGAACGAGCTCATTGATAACTCTCTTAGGAGAGTTATATCTATGCATTTGAATTAATAAATTTGAAGTCCTTGAGTCTTGTTTGAGTCCAATTTAGGGGTAAATAAGCATGTAAATGCATAGTTAGTGTCCAGTGAGTCATTGTTGCGAATTCATCACTTTTTGGTCTACTTCTAGCAATAAAATGCAGGAAACAATAAGAGGCAAGAATTGGATGGAATCGTGCATGCTGGGTTGGATGCTGAGCATGTGCTTTGGCATGCTAGACGTTTCAAAGAGAGAGAAAACGGGGAGAGAGAAAATCCTGAATTGGGTATCCTGCCAAATGCTGACAAGGGCGTGATAAAGCTTGGCTGAGCTGGATAATGAAGGAACCTGGACTTGTTGCCACCTGGGCAGGGATAATTAAGGCATCACAACTTTAATTGTGGAAACCTAGAAAGATATTCTTCTAGAATATTGGAGCCCACATATAAAAGGGAATTTTCAGCTCATTTCAGGGGGTGCGTGATTTGAGAGCAATACAGCAGTCTTGGAGAGAAAGAAAAGATCAGGCACCATGGAGAGGAGCTAGAGTGTGGACGAAGGAGGAATCCTGAGGACACCATTGTGGGATTGAAGGAATTCAACCCCATCTATATCTGTTTGCAGTTTTAAATCATTTCTTATGTTTAGTTTTGAAGATATTTCAGTTATGTTTCATTTGATTCTAGCCATGAGCTAAATACTCTAGACTTGGGTTGTTGATCTCTTGTTGGATTGGTGTTATGTTTTGGATTCCTTGTTAATCTATCAGTTCTGGGTGTTTATCATTCCTATCTTACTCTGTCTGGCCAACTTTGTTAAGATAAATTTCTTTTCATGTTTGGAAAAACATGTTTAGGAGAGAGCCTTGAATTGAGCTAAGTCTAGCCATTGGAAGATGTGTGGATTTAGTGTGCTTTATGAATCTGTTTTGTTGTGAGCTGGGTTATGTCTAGTCTAGCATAGGAATATGTGGATTGGTCATTATCCCAAGTAATCTCGATAGTTTGGAAGAACTGGAGAGAATTTGAGAGATTCAGCACTAGAGTAATAACCAGGATCCATGCTGTAGCATCTTTCCAGCATGTAGAATCAGCAACCTGAGTTGCTTGTTATAACTGAACTTTAAGCTTGTCCTGTTTATTGCGTGGTTCTGAAATCATCATTACCCTGTTTATGTTTAGTCATTTATTCTGCATTAGGATTAGATTCAACAACAAATTGGTTAAACCCTTGCTGTAAGTTGATTGTGTGCACGATTCTTCACAAAAGGCATTCCTCGTGGGATCGATTCTAGATACTCCTAGATATTACTTGACAGTGTATGCTTGCACTTTATTGTTGCACATTTTGCACGTACCAAGTTTTTGGCGCCGTTGCCGGGGAATTGCCAAAGAATCTTGTTGCTCTTTAACTACAGTTATAATTATCTATAATATATTATTCACAAAAACACAAAAATAGAAAAAATTCATATTAGAAATTGCTGTTCATTTTCAGGTTTACTTGGTGCATGAACCAGAGAGAACCACCTGAGAATTTGCTATTTGATCCAGAGATTGAACGAACTTTCAGAAGAAACAGAAGAAGACAAAGGAGAAGGAGAAATCGAATGGCTAACGCAGGAGGAGGAGAGCAAGAACCAGGAAATGCTTTGGTCATGGCAGATGCTAAGGACAAATGCATCAGGGCTTATGCAGATCCTAAGTTCAATGTCCTAAAATCTGGAATTGTGCAACCTGAGATTGCAGCAGTGCAATTCGAACTCAAGCCAGTAATGTTTCAGATGTTGCAAACTATAGGGCAATTCAGTGGGCTAGCATCAGAAGACCCACATCTTCATCTGAAATCTTTCCAAGATGTGAGTGACAATTTCAAGTTACCTGGTGTAACTACAGAGGCTCTGAGGCTGAGATTGTTCCCTTACTCTTTAAGGGACAGCGCTAGAACTTGGTTAAACAACATCCAACCAGAAACCGTGACATCATGGAATGAGATGGCAGAGAAATTCCTACTGAAGTACTTCCCTCCCACCAGAAATACAAGGTGCAGAAATGATATTATGGCTTTCAAACAGGATGAGGAATCAGTCAGTGAAGCTTGGGAGAGGTATAAGGACTTGTTGAGGAAATGTCCACACCATGGCATACCTCATTGCATTCAGTTGGAGACTTTCTACAATGGACTGAACCTAACTTCAAGGCTGGTGTTAGATGCTTCTGCCAATGGAGCCATCTTGTTGAAGACCTATAATGAAGCCTTTGAAATTTTGGAAAGGATCTCTGAAAACAACTGTCAATGGTCAAACTCCAGAGTTCAAACAGCCAAGAAGGTGACAGGAGGTGCAGAATCTAGTATTCTGACTACTATGCAGGCTCAGATAGAGGCAATTGGTACTTCAGTCAAAAAGTATGGAGGCCTCTATGGCAGCAAATCAACTACCTCAACCAATGCAACAGACAGTGAATCAAGTGATGATGGATACCTCTTGTATCTATTGTGGAGAAGCACATATGTTTGATGAGTGCCCACATAATCCGGCATCTGTATGTTACATGGGGAATAACAAGAACAATCCATATGCTCCTACATATAACCCAGGATGGAGAAATCATCCTGCTTTCTCCTGGTCTAATCAAGGGAATTCATCAGGCCCTCCACCACAAATGCAGCAACAACATGTGCCACAACAACCGATGCAGCAGCAAGGCCAGCAGCCACAGATGCAGCAGCAACAGAATAAGCAGAGTGCTATGGGGAGTTATCAACAACAACAGCACATGAAGCCACCACAAATGCAGAACACAGGACAATCCTCTATGTCCTTGGAGAATCTGATGAAGGATTTCATGATTAAGTCAGAAGCAAGGAACCAAAGTCAGGAAGCAACTATCAGAAACCTTGAAGTTCAAATTGGTCAACTGGCCACAGAAATGAAGAATAGGCCGCATGGTACTTTACCTGGAGATACAATCAATCCTAGGCCTGGAAAGGAGCAGTTGAAAGCAGTTACTCTGAGGAGTGGCACAAAACTAGCTGAGGTTGAACCCAAACCACAAGAAGTTGAAGATGTAGCTGGACCTCAAGAGGAAGATAAACAGGATGACAACAGGGTGGAACATGCAGTTCAGGAGGATGCTAAAACACATGCTACAACACGTCAGCAGCCTGCTATGCCTGAATCAAAACTGAAGGAGAAGGAACCGAGGCAGTACATTCCTCCACCTCCACCATATCCTCAGAGACTTAAGAAAAAGAAAGAGGATGCACAGTTTGGTAAATTCTTTGAGATGCTGAAACAGCTGCACATCAATATACCTTTTGTGGAGGCACTGGAACAAATGCCCAGCTATGCAAAGTTTTTGAAGGATGTGTTGACTAAGAAGAGGACTCTGAGTGAATTTGCAACAGTTGCTATGACTGAGGAAACAAGTGCTCTTTTCAACCAGAAATTACCTGCTAAGCTCAAGGACCCAGGGAGCTTTACAATACCTTGTTCTATTGGAGGCCAAGATGTGGGGAGAGCATTGTGTGATCTTGGTGCTAGCATTAACTTGATGCCCCTATCTATTTTCAAAAAGCTGAGGATAGGAGGAGCCAGACCTACCACTGTAACTCTGCAGCTTGCTGATAGATCAACAGTTTATCCAGAAGGCAAGATTGAGGATGTCCTAGTCAAAGTGGAGCAACTCATTTTTCCGGCTGATTTTATTATTTTGGACTTCGAGGCAGATGAGGAAATTCCTATCATTTTGGGAAGGCCATTCCTAAAAACTGGGGGAGCTTTAATTGATATGAAGAATGATGAGATTACCATGCAGGTGCATGATCAACAGGTCACATTCAACATGTCTAAATCGATGAAAAATAAGAGAGATGATTTGGAGGAGTGCTCAATGTTGGACATTGTAGATACTCTGGTATTTGAAAAATTGGATGAGCTATATGAGGAAGACTCTGAAGTCTTAGATGAGCTCGAGGTACTGAAGGAAATTAGAGGAAAGATCCCAAGGATGTTCAGGGAGAAGTTTGAAACACTTGAGATGCCATCAGCAGGGAAGCAAACTCAAAAGCCTTCAATTGAAGAGCCACCTCAGCTCACTCTCAAGCCA